>CCAG010020652.1:0-14708 GCA_001077435.1 Glossina morsitans morsitans
TTATATATATATATATATATATATATATATGTGTACCGGATTTAATCTAACTTTCTTTTTTCCCCCGGAACGGAACTTTTGTTCACATGTAACGCAAATACAATGAAATTTCATCAGCCATTTCCAGGGATGACAATTCACTAATTGATTTTAAGGATATTGTGAAAGTCTACTGCCTGCCTCTGAAAGCAATGCGTTCAGCTTCCTGTTACCTCTCTTCGAGACAGCACTGAAGGCAAAAAAGAAGTGATTAACTCGAAATCGTTTTCGCAGTCAACGTATGCAAATTAGAGATGAATTTGTGGGAAAATGGAGTTCTCTTGTGTGTTTCAAAGATAAACAACAAATTTCACTTAACGTAAATAGTTTTACATTGGAAACAATAGCTACTGACGATGATGTATCATCTCGAATCCTAAATGTCCGTAGCGTTCAAATTGAATTCACATTGGAAAAGAAGAAGCAGCTTGAGCAAGCAGAATGAATGCATTTGTGCTTTGGGCTTTAAAGGAAAGCATGGAAGGCGACGATCAACTAACTACTCTTTGACACTTACGAAGAGTTTTTCTTCTGCTTCTGTTTTTCTAAAATAGTACTAAGGTATTATACGTGAAATCAAGGTGATGTTCTAACATTTAACGTGGCCTAACAACCTATGATTCAAAATAAATCCATTTGCATTTCTCTTTTTAGTTTCATTGTGATGTGGTAAAGCTTTCTCAAGCTGTCCCTGTAACTGTAGCAATTCTTATGGTATTTGAATTTGGCTTCAGACGAGAGTAATAGGCAACGGAAGGACTTCAATGAATATATCAACAATAGTAAGCGATTACTATTGAAGAAAGTCCAATTAAATGCGAACACAAGCATCTAGCATATAGAGATAAATTATGCCATCATCGAAGGATGAGAGTATATTCGTTTTGGCAAAGCGTTCGCAACATCCATCAAGAACCCTCAGAGAGTAGAGAACTTCTTGCTCATTTCTAACTTTGAAATTCATTTAGGCACATCATCTGTATACTAACTGTGTACTGTTTGCGGCAATTGGTCTCCTCACTGCAAAAATTAAGATATGGAATTCAAATTCGTCAAACGCAGGTCGGTGCAGCAAACCGTTGAAAAGGTACACTTACAGCGCAACATCGAATGTGACGGCGTCCACTTCATGACTTTCCCGTTCGTTACTAATCATCTACAATAAACCCGCAATAAAGATTTTCATTTGTTTTCCGCAAAGACGGAATAATCTGCCACAACCATCCATTATTGTAAAATATGCAAAATTGGATTGGGTAGTGAATGAATCGATGATCATTCAAAGATAAAATTGATCTCGTTTAATCAAACCAATAACAACTTCTTAAAATAAGGAAAGATGGTCAAAAAGGTGGCCCGATTCGAGCCACATTTGCAATAGCGTTCGTCCTTTGGCATTACCGTTTGGGTGTACAAAATTTCACTAAATTATTTCAAGTTGTTCAACATGTAAGTTGGACACGAGAATATTGGACGGAGGGATGGACGGACAGACACAAGCTTAGAATTGCTTTCTGAATCGATCGGTATAATAAAAGGTGCTTCTATCTTAAATTCCTCTGGGTGTTGTATACATCCGCACAAACTTAAACATTGCGATGTAGTGTAGGGTATAAAAATGAATAAATAATGGGTTTGAAATCTAAATAAAGTTAATTTAAAAACCCTTGAAAATGTTTCCGCATTGCGTGAAATCTGTCCTTTAAGCCATAGAAAAACAAGGGCCCAGTCCAGTAACAATCACAAGATTAACAGATTGCTATAGAAATTCTCCGCACTTCGGAAGAAAGGTTTGCCACAGACAAAACTTGGGATATCGCAAGCAGAGCCTTAAAAGAGACTAGTTTTGCATAAGTCTTTGGCGGATTCTTTACCATATAACTACGAACTGTCCCACATAAAAACCAACAACAACTCGTTGTCCAAATAATCAGCACTGACTTATTCACCATACAGTCGTGATTTGTTAGCCAATAACTTTTTTTCATTTTCCTATGTGAAGAGTAAATTGTTAGCAAACATCAACGAGTTTTGGGACTGAGATAGATATTCGATGCATTCGAAGCTCATATTTTAAAAATGTTTCATCCTTTATGGAAAATTTTACTGTGGACATTTTTTGCGGCATATGTACAAATATATCTATCTATCGTCGTGTAAAATATTTTAAAAAACTATAAAAAGTTAGTCAAACTAACACATTGTTGCATACTTTTTGCATTCATTGCGGTCACCTCAACAAAGTTAGTAATAATCTATTGTAGTCATAAACAATCTAAAATAAGTCATAAATAAAGAGTAGAACGAAAAAGAAGTTTCCACTTCAAACGCTGGAGTTAAGCAAAAACACTGGCTCAATGAAGATTAAATTTGAAAGTCTATGTATATATAGCACGTCGCAAACTAGATGCGATATTTGAATTAAGTATAGAACCGAGTAACCAACTTATTAATTACTCGGTTATTATTTTCTTTATTGAATCATAATGTGCATTGGATAGGGTTGTGTGTCCAATGGCACATCGAGCACGTACGCACTGTTTTTTCGAAATACTGACCGCCGAAACAAGAGAGTATCCGACCAGGAAATGTCGCATGCAATAATTGAATTGTTTCACGGGATTTATCGCATGTGGTTCCGCCTTTGTTGTTGAAACAACATGTTGTTCATATCGATGTCATTCAATTTGGGCACAAAGAACTGATTTTTTATAGCGCAATATCGAGCACCAGTAACACTCATTGCTTCATTAGCCTCATTTTCGAACATGTGTGGTCAAAGTTTTATTATTATACTCTACACCACTGGGGAATATTAAGTTTATGCGGACATAGGTAACGTTCAGAATGGCTTAAGATAGATCTGCCTGATGTCTGTCCAAATTGAAATTTGTGCTCAAGCTACAGTTCGCAATTTCTGAGATTTTTTGACGAAATTTTGGTAGACTGATGTGTTTTGATCCAGGAATGAATCCTATTGAAAATGGTTTGAATCGATCCACTTTTTCGACCAGTAAATGGATTTTCAAAATTTCTTGACGAAATTGACTAAGTAACAGTAGCTCGGCATTCTAAGCTGGTATGAAAACTTTGGACCGCCTGTGGCCATATTTTGAACCCGTTTTCATATAATGAAAATTGAAATTCATCAGATAAAAAGGTCTAATTTTTAGTGCTTCATGATCACAATCAGATCATAATGGTAATTAAATATAAAAAAATTAACTGTACCAAATTTGGATCACCCACGCCTACTTTCGGATTCTACCCTATCTAAGGATTTCCGCAAAAATTTCTGTTTTTTAGGGCAGAAAAATTTTAATATTTGATGATGGAAATTGATCCATAATTTGATATAAGGAAGTTCGCGCACGTTCCTCAATTTTCAACCTCTTGGCGTTGTTGGAGATTCTTACCTTTCTTTGCAAAAAGACCTAACTGTTACTACTTACGGTTCCATAATAATATAAAAATAAATTGATATAAAAACAAGGTATAATTTTTGTGTTCTATGGCAAAAGTGAGAATTGTGTTAGACAATGCGGTGTATGGTGTTTAGTAGTCGACTTAACTCGACTAGCAAGTTTTTGAAATATTGTAATACGTATTGCTCTCGCACACTATTGCACTCTCACACTCTTACTAGCCGTAAATTGCCAAACTTTTTCTTTTTCAAGGCTGTCAATACTTCACCGCGCAAATGGCGGTAAATTTAAATCTTGGATAGATATATATGTATATTGTAATTAAAATATTTAAGGAGAGTTTGCTTGTCTTAACCTGATTGATGCATAAAATACTTGCAAGTAATAAAAGACCATTAAGACCATATTTAAGAATTAATTCAGATCGTACAAATACAAGTTGACGTGTCATACACCTCCAGATTAATAATGATTTATAGCAACCCCAAGCTATCTCTGAGCTAAACTTTATCTGTGTGCAGTTATTATTGATACTCGTATGCGAAACTTTTTATTGAGTTAAAATGCAAACACTACATATGAGTATCGACCGCAAGGCATGTGCTTTTATTTTATTAAAACTTTTTTAAACATGCATCGGTTATTTTACACAATTAAAAATGAACTTTATGTGAGAACACAAATAAAAAAAAAAACTCAAATTCGATTTCAACTTTTCCTAAATAAAATAATAGGACTTTTTCAATATATTGCTAAATAAAAAAAATCGATTGTAATCAATATTTTAAAATTCCAAAGGAGATAAAACTTTGTTTTTTTTTTATTAACACGAAACTGCAAAATTTTATTCGTGTATTTAACTGTTATCTTGAGTCAATAATATGATAGCTTCCACTAATGGCAAACGTAGATTGCACGTACAAACGGACAACTTACACCGACATTCAATTGAAACTCCAGTCACCAGGGCCCGGGAGTGTGTGTGTGCAGTAGTCAAAATTGCTCTTTCCAGTTTTAAGAACGCGAAAATGTTTGGTGCAGGAAATAGGCGCCTAGGTTCATGGGACATGGGACATGGGATAGGTAGAAAGATAGCAGAAAATTGGATAGAAGCATGGGTTTCATAAAGCGATGTGTATATACCGGAAGAAAACGCGAATCTATATGGAATTCCAATTCGAATAAATCAATTTGTTGGCAGTTAACACCTGGCCGCTACAATATGACATACGCGTTATACTTGAAACTTTCCCGGCATTCTATAGGGAAGACAGTTGCTGCTATCGAGCAAGTGATCAGAGAAGCATACGCAGGCAAGTGTACAAAAAAGAATGTCCTGACATTCCTTTACATATTAGGAACGCCTCCAACACAACTAATTGGGAGAAGTTATTGAAAATAAGGGAGAATTCCCATCGCGTACATAGTATATTTCAAAAGACAAAGTTGCAGTTGAGGGCAACGGATAAGATTAAATCGACCCGGAATCGTGCGTTAGTGAAAAATATATATATTTATGTACATTCTAAGGTCCATGATGCGTTTATCGGAATGTTACTAACCTTACCTAGGATGTTGATGACGAGAATTGGAATCCACTAAGCAACATTATTTCTCCCATGCAGATCTTTTACACGGTTTTACAAAATACTTTGCTAAATTTTATGTAAATATCTTTTATAGATTATCTCTTACAGGAAACAATGTTTCCAAACATTCGCTTCTTTTTCGATTTTTCGATTTCTTTAGCGATTGTTTATGATTGCAAGCAGATTACTTTATCTTTATTGCCACAATTTTGAGTGTTCGACGAGCAAACCCGATAGACAGAAAAGCATTTCAACTTAACGCGCTCTAATTAACGAAATCATAAATCTACCCTTAGCTTTAGAAGGTGGATAGGAAAAGAGAAAATAATCGTATAATAAACGACAACTACAGAGTTACAATAATCACAGATAAGCATAAGCGTCAATCAACAGTGATTTGCAAGCGATAGAATATGAACATCAAATCCACTGCATTCAGTCACTATATATAGTTGTTACTTTATTGCTATTACTATTTTACTATCTCACATACATTCATACAATAAAAATAAATTTTATAATAAATATTGATATAAATTATTTGCACTTGCCTTGTGTGCTAAACACACACACACGCACACACGCACACATGCCTGCACACAAGAGGGGGAAATTTGCTGAGCATGAAACAAAGCAGAAATGAAAGTGCATATGGAGAGGGGGGGAAACATGAAATAAACAAACGCATATATTTACAATGATATGCAACACTTTTATGTGTATTTGCATGGCTTTGCATAAACATTTAGTTTTATTGATAACAACTATGCTCAGTGCAACCTTTTCATCTGTCGAGTGAGATTTCCTTAAAAACCTGTGAAGCTTTAAAGCTTCATATATGCTTAGAGAAGTCGTGAGTGTGTGAGTCGACTATGAATACGAAAATAAACATAAGTAATTTCTAAATTGAAAGTAGACGAGAAAATGGAATATAATGTTTTGCTAAAGCATACACACACAAACACACATACACACGTGCTTTCTGTACGCTATGATGTCGTAGAGAACTATTACAAAATATCTGAGAAACTTTTATGAATTACAAATGTTGTGTTTTATCCATAAAACACAACGAGTAAAATAAATATATATAAAGTAGTGTGTGTGTGTGTTCGTCGTTCATTCCAATACCAGCATGACACCTGTAACAATCTCAAACAATAACAGAAAACAACGCCAAGTGTAAAGGTAATAAAATCAGAAAGCATAAAAAAATCACTAACTCATGCTGAATGAGCCGAGCTGGAGTTGGAAGCGGCAAAGTTTTCCTTACGCGTTCACTGTTACACACTGTGTGTGTTCTACTGCTACTGCTGCTGCTGCTATTACAACTATTGCTACCACAAGTTATACTATATCACCTTATATTATATATAGAGGAAGTATTCTATGTAAGCGCACAACGCACAACATTACGCTCCTTTTTGTTTAAGGTTAAATGTGGTTGTGTTTTTTTACCTCTTACTTGCCTTGGCATATATTATCTACGTATGTGTATGTCCATTAGAGCAACAGGTTTTCATATCGCGTTGTGTATGCATGATTCATTCTACTTTTATTCCTCTTTTTAGTTTCTCATTATAATTCTTTCTGTTTCTTTTCTCCGCTTTTTTTTTTTTTTTTTTTTTTTTTGTTAATGCAATCAACTTAAGTGCTTCTGATTTTAACATGCCTTCCTGCTATTATAGCATATTATAGAAATATATAAACCACATATAATGCAACTACATACACACAAACTTAAGTGCTTGCATACGTACTTAACTGGAGTTAGTTAAAAGTATAAATTCAACCTGAACGTTTTACGCATTTTCACATATACAGACCGCACTTAAATGATTAGAAAGTTTCTTTATATAGAGAGTAAAATAAATGCTTGAAATAAAGTTCTTTAGGTTTACATTTTGCCATTATATTATTGCATAGCTTGAAATAAATCCTATCTTTCCTTTTTTTTTTTTAAACTTTTAATGTTCAACTTGAATATTGAGTTCACAGTGAAATGATGGGGGAGGGATCTACGGAAAAGTTAAAGCAACTAAACTATCGTCTAATCACTACAAAGTGAACTTGTATTTCTAGGAAGACGCGAAAAGCTTGAATTGTATGGATTGAAAGTCGTCTCTTGGTTCACTTTATCTAGAGTCGTGGTAAGCGGAGTCATCAATAATATATATATGTATCTATGTTAATATGTGATGCATTTATAGCACCGAGAGAAATGCTTAAAAGACCTCGTGGAGCTTAAACATTTTTACTTAATAGACGGTTTCGGACATCTTAAAAATAATCGTCCGTCACTCCGTCTGGCCATCTGCTACTATTAACAGACATATCCATGCACTTAAGAATGGGTTCATTCATTCAACTTGTCCATCCATCGGACTAAATCTTTTATCCGCTAATATTGCGCATTTACCCATCTAAGCCTATTTATTCTTCTTTACTTAGCTTCGTCAACCCCTTTTGTTTGTAGCTGCGTCAGTGCCTAAAAGCTTGCGTTTTTCTTCCCTTTTGTGAGTTAACGACCAACTGTTTACCCACTGTCACTTGCGTAGTGGTCGTTTCTCCTTACTGCTTGAAAGTATAGTTTTTCTTTTCCCTTTGCATCTATCTAACCGTATAGGCACTTTTATGTTTGACTTGTCGCCTGTCACCTTGTTCATCTGGCTAACCGTCCATTGCACTGTTTCTCCTTGGTACTTGAAAAGATAGTTTTTCTCTTTTTATCTCTCCGACTAATTGTGTTGGTGCTATTAAACATACGTCCCGGGTTAATCGTTCATTCATCTGCTTGTTCGTCTATTTTTATACTTGTCTGTCCTCTGCGGCAGACTATCTGTCTAAAGTTCATCTTATTGGTGGCTCTATTTGTTTGTTCATCCATCGGTCTATCGAATTGCTGTCTAGTTTCTTGTGCTCAAACTAGCGGACAACGTAAAACAACTCAAATATATGTTTGAACCGCTCGTAGATCTGCTCATAATCAATTAAATAGTAGCATAAATACTTTCGAACTTTTTATTCCAAAACTGTAGGTCCCAGGGAACCATGCAGGAGGCATATTGTGAAACAGTGGTTAAGAGAGCAATTAGGAGCCTTTACGATGGTTTCCAGCTGCATAATAGAAAATAAATTCGATACGGATAGAGTATGTTAGAAGAAACAGGGGAATATGAGATCCGAGTATACCTAAATAATTTTTGATGTAGACAAGCTATGAGCTAATAAAGGAAGATTGGCATAGACACGAAAGTCTTTGATATAATTTTCGAGATAGCGTTGCGCAAGCGTACCATTCCCTATTAATTAGCGCAATTATACCTTGCGTAAGCATTAATAGGAGTTATGTAACCCACGATTTTCTTTTTTTTTTATAAATTAATTGGTCCAAGTCCCCACTTAGCCTGCCTGTGCGAATCATCAAATCTCGCCGTCAAAACAAACGGATTAACATTTAAAAAAAGGACCCTTTGTAAGCTTTGTATCCATATGTGAATTTTTATGGACAACTTCGCTGAATAACTTTAAAATCAGACAATCCTGAATTCGCAATGTCGCTGTGTTTTAATTAACACATATCGTATGCATGTCTATTAAAAACGGGCACCGAAACAACAAAAAAAAAAGAACAATAAATTTTTACTAAATAATTACTAATAAAAAAAACAACAGCATATGCAGATAAAAGATTTACAAAACGAATAAAAGTAAAAAATATGAAAAATTTTACAATTTGTTGACATTTTGACATTTAATAATTTCATGTACATCTATGAACATTTGCACTTATGAACAATGTACATAACAAATGTAAATACAAAAGCAAATAAGAATTTAATTCATTTAAAATGCACACACACACTCTCACCTACTCTCATCGGGGCACAAACACTGATATGTTTGCTTATGTGTTTGATATGAAAGTAAATGAAAGATAAAGGCATCATCGGACCATAAATGAATTGTGATTGTTTGTGGATTTTTACTTTCTTTTTTCCTTTATGCTTTTTTTTTTTTTTTTGGTTTGTTTGTTATACTTTTGTTAACTTTTGTGTCTTATGTCAGCATTTTTACTGATGTTCTTGTTCTCATTCAATATTCATTTATTCAAAATTGAAGGTTAAACTGGACTTTTTATTCGATATGCACCGTCTGATCTCGACTCCCACACAAAAGCCGATATTCTGAATCAAAGTAAGAATTTTAATTTATTTTTACTTATGTTCTGTCCGTATGTCCGTATTGGCTAGTTTAGGCATATTCTTTTCATATGTCCGTATATTTTTAAAACTCCTAATGATAATGTTAAATGGTTTAAGAAACGCTCGTAGATTTAACGGAGTTGAACTCTCCAACCAGTACGCATACGATATTTAAACGTATGAAGAAAATTCCAGAAAGTACTGAAAATTTCAAAATCTTTTTATTAAAATTTTAGAAACTTCATAACTAGCAATGAATATTGGATTTATAAAGT
Source organism: Glossina morsitans morsitans (assembly GCA_001077435.1). Lineage (NCBI taxonomy): Eukaryota > Metazoa > Arthropoda > Insecta > Diptera > Glossinidae > Glossina > Glossina morsitans. The sequence goes on from CCAG010020652.1 coordinate 9,534, forward strand.
TAATCTCTCTCCCGGACCTATATGGAGGAACACAGTTAAAGAACTCAACAAAAAGACTACGGACTTTATACAGACCTAGCATTTCCGGTCTCATTTCCAACTTTTGTTATCGGAAAATATACCGTTTCCTTCTGAGCCGAAAAATTTCCTGATAATTGTTTTTTGTTCACTATTAGTCTGTTTGTTTTAAGCCATAAATCGAAAACTCTTCATTAAGTTATCTAGAACTGTTGAACCAATAGAGAATAAAATATCTATAGGGAGCTCTACATTAAAGTTGATAGAAACATCTTTAATGCTTGCTCCAAAATAATTCTTCTCAGATCATAAACACAAGGCACGCAACAGATAACGATGGAAAAGCATTTGCTCCTTCAAAGTTAGAGGAAGAAAACTTTACCAATAATTTGTTCATCATATTTCTGGCCGTTCTTTAGAACAACTTCACTGTTTCATGTGTGCCCTAATCCCTATAACTTCATACATAGATTTTTTCCAAAATATTTTTTAGGAGGGATTGTGCTTCATTTATGCCTGTTGTGCTTCTATCACCCCTATCACAGTCTCTATAGACTGAATAAACCCCACCTGGACTCTGAAACTTCTAACGTAAGCGATAATGCCATGTTTTTTTTTTATATGATTATGTGACCCATTAAGGGATGTCTCCTATTCGTGTAATACAGTGACGGTCAGAAAGAAGTAAGAAAAGAGAAGGAGATAGGAAAGATGTTGCGGCCTTAGTGTGTGCCAAATCGGTTTACCAACTAAACACTAACTATAGTTACGACTAAAGTAAACTCTACCACATTGAGATTTGAACCCGCTAGCGTAGACTTGGTAAGCGACAGTGCTATTGTATTGACGACGCTAGAGAAATCACTTTCTGGAATAAAATATTTCGAACTCAAAGACTATTCGAACTTTAAACAAAAAATAGGAAAAAAAATGAAAAGAACGCGTCCGCGTACAGTTACAATACAAACGGTTTTCCCATCAGAAAATTGGTTAGAAGCAAATGCTTGTAGAAAGGCACCTTATTACCAAACTTCATTTTCTCTAACATACAATTCTTTGGTTTATTTAGCGTTTTGCTTTGCTATGTTGTTCAGGCCGTATGCCGGAAGAAAGTGAATTGTTGCAGTTGGTCCAAAAATTAACCTAAGAACTCATTGCAAGTTTCTCAAGGGGACATATAATGGATGTATATACGACAATGCGACATTACTCTGCTGATGTTGCTTTCACTCCTATACTTTGGTGCTTATTAGAGCGTATATGTCCAAATTTTTTGCAACAAAGAAAGAGAGGTAAAAAAGACTTCAAATTATCATCAAATTACTCAAAATCGCTGCAACTATTAGCGATACTATGCTGCCTTTGTAATTTGGCGAGATTACTAAAAGTGAAATGGAACTGTTAGCAATACCTTAGAATAGTCGTGACTAAGCTCGTAATTCGAATCACCCAGATCCGTTTGTCTGCCCGTCGGACCGTCCCTCTTTCCGCTGCTTCTTAACCGACCTTTTACTATAGCATAGGCTGAGATGATAAAACCAAATTTCCAGCGAATGTTCCTTGTTAGCGATCGTCAACTTTGGGCCTGTGCAGACCCGCGTCTACGTCTGCTAGGTAATTGCAACAAAATAGCGAAAAGATAAAAATCTCATGGTATACATATCGATTATTTACACGAACGCTATTACAGATGGTCGAAGATGGACGAATCGAAGGATCGTCGAAGTAATTGCGCAAAAGTGAAAGCGAATAGTGTTTCAATTCGTATACAGCTCGATTTCTTCTTCTCTTTTATTATTATTGTTAATATTTCTCTTCTGTTTTTTTTTTTATTCTTTTTTTTTGTCATTGCCGAAATATAACCAAAACAACCGATAGCAATAAAAGAAGACATTAAAACATGCAAACAAGCACATCCATCTAAACGTAACGATATGAAAAACGTAATAAAGTATCCTTGCTGGCTTTATATGCGTACATTGTGCATTTGTGTACAGCAAAACATTTAAAATTGATTGTTAAGCATCTTGCCTGAAACCTTCACATGCCAATATATGCATCGACATATATACGTTATATATGAACGTATGTGTGCACACTTCATAATATTGAAAAGCTTGCATTTTGTCAGAATACAAGCTCAACAGCATGTCATCACATGTGTGTGCGCGCATTTGTGTGCGTGTGTGTGTTTGTGTGTTTTTTAATGTTTGTATCGATACTATATGTAATAAAATTTTTACCAATTCTTGTTTTTTTATTTCCTATTGTAAAAATTTTCGGTCTTCCTCGTCACTAGCATACACTTACTTACTTATTCTCTCTTTCTGCAGATATTAGATAGAAAGTCTCTTTGCCCTCTTTGGCCAATATTTTCTATTTAAATGGGATATAAAATTTAATTTAACTCTACAAAAAGCCAATTTTATGCATATGCATGCATGCAAGATTGTCATCTTTCTTTTGGGACACACATGTATGCATTCACAGACACAGACACACACACACACACACACACATACACATAGGGTATATGCATGGATTTGGTACGAAAAGAAATATGCTTACGTTCACAACATGCTTGCAACTGTCAGCTAACTCTCATCACTACCAATAACGTCAATAATATCATTATGCTGATGTCCATGAGTGATGTACATGTTATGCCAGTTATAAATATATATGCATAAACATATAAGGAAATAAATTTTTCAATATCCTCTTTATATGAATGCCAAGCTTAACAAAGATTGCTAGAAGAAAAGTTGAAGAGAAATTCTGCAAAGAATTGCAAAATTATCATACAATTACATATTTAAGTGTGCACATACATATATATATATATATATATATATATCGATACAAATATGTACATATATGTATACACATTATGACACACACATGATGCATTCTTCTGAGAGATGAGGAGTTATAAAGTTGACATTAACAATTATTTCAGTTCATTCATTATATGTTTTTATAACCAGAAGACTAGGAAATTCTCAGATTTATGTTAAAGTATGACATGAGTTTACTGCAAAAGTTATTATGTCAACTAAAAGTTTGAAAACTGATGGGATTAGTAATTAGTACAAGAAAATAATTTTATCTGATAACAAAATCTGTCGAAAGCAAAGCAGCAGATGCAATTCGTTCTGGTCTTTGCCTATGGTCATCTCACCAATTACATGTTAGACCCTAGGGGATAAGGTTCTCAACATAAAATGAAAAAGGAAATGAGACAAAGAAATACAGTTCCCCAGTGTTTGCCCATTCGACTCATAAAGTAATGTATTTTATGTACGCTAAGTAGACTTTGTTTAGAGTAATTGCAGCAAACGATAATAAATACAGTAAATGACGTGTCGCAGCCGTCTTACAAAAACCGGGTTTCATTTTCTTTTATCAGAAGTAAGATATTTGTATATACTGGAGCACTCCACAACAACTTGTTCGTGGTGTATTACGTGGTCGTCTACGTAATTGAAACAATTTGCCATGACTAAGGGATTCATAGGGCTTTGTTTTGCAATATAAAGTCGACCATAATCAATAAATCGGAAATGTTACTTCACATACAGTTCGAGCACTTTTTTTTTTGCAGTGATCGGTGCAAATGGAAAAAGAAAAGACAAAAGATTAAAGAAGAGAGAGTGCCCGACAAGGAGAGAGGGAGGGAGAGTTTCTCTCTACTAGTACTACGAGAGAGTATTTCTTTTGAACATGGAGACAGTTCAGATAGTTCGAACAACGACTAAGTGTACTGCTACAAAGTAGCAAAAATAAAACTTTTTATTAATTATATTGATTAATTAGTTAATTATGATTAATCTAATATTTCTTCAAAATCAAATTCGCAGAATGAAAAGAACTGTTTTACTCAAAAATATTATTATTATAAATTTAGGTGGAGAATAAATTCCAAGACTAAAGTCTTAAAGCACTAGCATCTAAAGGCTTTCCGATTTATAAAAAACTCTACCGCACTCGAGATTTGAACCTGTGACCATTGAGTTGCTAGTCGAGAGTCTTGCCTCTCAGCCACTCAGGCGAATTTACTCAAAAGTAATAACGTTACATGGGAAATCATCAGCATTTGTTGTAAGTAAGTTAATGTTTATAAACAACTGAATGCGTGACGCTTTTAGTTAAATAATATAACTGAAATTAAAATATAAAATTAAATACGAAGAATTTTTATAATAACAATTTCAATAAAAGTCCGAAACACAAATGTGTAATTATTTCTTGCAAAGTTTGTTCTGTTCCCTTCCCTCTCTCTTTCGGTACAAGAAACTCACATTTCCCTCACCCCCTTTCTTTTCACTTAAAATATCTTACAATAGCAAGTATTAGCAACAATTGCCATTTTTTCCAATCTAAATTGATATTTATTAATAATTGGGCCGGAAATCCGGCAGTACTGCAATGCCGGACCAACCCGCGACAGAAGCGGAGCAAGCCCCTAACATTCCGTCTATTCACAAAAATAAGTTTAACATTTGTTTGTCCTCCGATGGAGGAGCTATCAGATGTTAAGCTGATAAGAACAGATACTACACTTTGATCTTAGCCATAAGGCCGAGAAGCGATAAATTCCACTTTTTTTCAATGTCTACTTATGTTCAAAAAATTATAATTCATTTGAGAATTATAAGCATTTTTAATACAAATTTATCAACTTTATAAACACACACTCATTCAAATACTTCCACACCAACCCTTATAATATATACGAATAATCTTAATGCTCTCTTATGCATGGGTTTATTTTTCGCTTCGTCCGTTCACTTATATATTTCGGGTGTCGCATTACAATTTAGTTTTGTTTAAGCAGAAAAATGTATTTTTCAAGAATTTGTTTCTAATACAAGTCGACCAAAGCACTAAATTACAAAAGTTGTAGTGCAAAGCAATTCGTAAACATTTTATCTGCGCTAGTGCGCGGTATAAGTGATAGCTGGCGAATGTGAACTCAGTGCTCTTAACAGTTTTTGTGTTTACTTTTAGTTTTTGTGTGTTAACACAGTTATTATTTAGCTCGCTAATGTGGACTAACAACAATAACTACATGTATGGAATGTCCTTCAAACTTGTTATTATATTTAATTAACTATTGCATCATATTGTATGTATGTATTTGTATGAAAATAAATC
>CCAG010020653.1:0-31964 GCA_001077435.1 Glossina morsitans morsitans
AGTATTCACATAGATAATGATATACATGTGTACGTGATTGCAGGCTATTCGAAAGGATTTGATGAGTTGCAAGCATTTATCAACTTCCACCTATCATTCTATATATAATTGGTTCTTCTACAGAATTGTACAAAAATGTATGTTTGTGCATGTACATGATATGGTCATAAATAAGAAACATTAAAAATACTATATATAAAAAGAAAAAAAACAAGAAAAAAAATGTACTTTTCAACTTAATAAATATTTATTTAGAAACTTTAATAGAAATATTTCCAGATGTGCGTAAGCAAGTAGTAAAAATAAACGAACCCAGAGACATCTAATTGAATGGTTATGAAAATTGTATTAATAAAAGATGTGCATTTTTTTTTTTTTTTTTTTCTGTTTATTTAATACAAAAAGCTTTCATAAAACAATCTTTCATTTATTTCTTACAGTTATTTTTAAATCAAATGAACTTTTGTTAAATGTTCTCTCGATAGGCGTTGTTTTAAATTGAAAATAAATTTGCCTGATGTAAGAGACTTTTCTGCTTTGCTATTAAATTTTAATTAATAAGATGTCAGTGCGTTCCTCTTCCTCTTCTTCTTTGTCTTTTTCTTCTTCTTCTTCTTTAAGTTAATTTCCCATCAAGTAAGATATTGAATATCTATTAACCTACGGAAACATATAACAATTACATAACACTTATAACGCCGTTTCATTGATTGTTGGCCGAGTCATAGGGCGGAGAGCGAAAATCTTTGCAATAAATTTTTGTATCAAAATTCGTTATTGAAGTAATTTCTAATAATTGATTTTTTTTTCACCATTTTCGTCTTTCGTCTTTTTTTTCTTTATTTTTGTGCCTTTTTGGCAAACTTAGACGACTTTGCAGGCATGTACTAACACACGATCTTTCCATACGTAATTAGCAATTTTGTGTTGCAATCTTATAACATACGTGGACTGATTGATGGACGGTTGGATAGAGTTTCTCTGGCCTGAAGGTTACTGGCTTCGCTCTGTTAAACTAATCCTAACTCCATCTTGTTCCCGTGATAATGGGTTCACGGATGGGGAAAGGCCTTTGGAGTGGTCTTATTATTATTTTATCAACACCCAACTAAGCAACGACATCCCTGTCTGCGAAATAGTGCAATATACTGTCAATGACCATTCATAGTGTTGCTAGACATGTGGCTTTCCTGGTCCCCGTAGACTCTAGCACATGTTCGCCGCGTAACTCTTGCTTGCATCTCTCTCTTTTGCCACTAATATGTGTAACACGAGATTTTCTTTCGCTCGCTGCAGAATAAAACGCGTGCTCTGTCTCTTCTGCTGCTCCATATCGTGAACATCGGATGGATAGGTACACCTATACTAATGCCTTTAATGGCCCCAAACTCTATCTAGCAGTGCAGCGTTACAAATTATTTGCAAGAACTGACATTATCTGTGCACTTTAAAGATGAATGAAAAGGTTGTGAAGAAATATGCAACCAACGTGCGTTAAAGCTGTTGCATGAATATTAAAATATTCCAAGCAATTCTTACGCTTCCTGATCGACACAATGTCTTACATCCTCGTACAATCCTTTATCCTTCTTTGCACATCGTCGCCTTTAATGCCATTATTTTGTGTGCATCTTTCCTCGGTATTGCGAACAGTTCCCCTTAACGCGCGTACATTAATAAATATATTTAGATCTTGATGACGTGTTGCGTCAGTCAATTTTCTTCTTATATTTTTTTTACCAAAAACTCAGAGAAAGAAATAAAATAAAAATATATTTCAATCGTAATTGCAATATTTTTTGTACATATACGCATACATACACGTATATGTATATACTTATGCATACATAATGTAAGTTAATATGTATTTATGTGTAATTTAATGAACATTTATTTAGTTTCTCGGCATTTGAAGGCGTATTGGATATTAACAGCGAAGAATAACGCAATCGATTCGCATCGGTTACGCTTCATGGTAATTTTTATGAAAATGTGTTTCTCGCTAAGTATACATAAAATTCAATTAAAAGCCACACAATTGGCGCCTCAACGGCGTTGGTCTTGTATACATATAACGCCAGCATGCTCATGCTGCATGTATGTGTATGCATATATAATATATTACTTTAGTGCATAGTACACTATACACTATTTGCTATGGAATATAAAGAATTCTTTAAGGAACTTTAACTAATACGTGAAAGAGGAAGTCGGGAGACATACACACGCGTTATACAGAAAGGTATAAAAGGAAAATTGTACCTTCATAAATGCCGTTACAGGGTATCGTAAAATAAACGAACTCGCTTGCAAGGGCATAATGGGAATGTAAATATATTTTAATGTGGCTGCAATCTCGATTCGAACAATTCTGAACTTGACTTCAATGTGAAGCAATGTGTTTAAATTATTTATTTATATTTTTAAAATTTCATTTAAGATCGTTGAATAGAAGATGTTGTCTTTAAAGGGCAACGAAATACAATAAAGTGCAACTGTGCCTTTTTTTAATCCCTTTTTCACCCTCTCTCTCTCTCTCTCTCTCTATGTCAATCGCTTTACATCTTCTCTCTCAATCGGTATCAGGCCTGCCGGCTCCTCACCCCGGTCCAGCTCCAACTAGCACCTTTCACGCTTCTTCATCTCTCTCACCGATTATTCTTTTCTTTCTCTCTCGTTGCTTTATTCTTTCTGTCTCCTCAATTCTCTCAATTCTTCGCTTATGTACTTGTAATCGACAACACTTGCAGAGGTTTTTATGACTAAATTCCTATTTTCAAAGTACCGCTTTTCGGAGCCGGCGCACATCGAAAAATATTTAATTATTGTATGTAGGGTGTACTAAATGCGACGGCAAAGTCAGTTAGACGCTAACTTGTCATAATATTGCGTAGTCGAGCACGTATTCGATCTTCAGTATTATTAAGCTTAACACTTTTTTAAGCGACCTAATAAAGTTTTCTGATTTTCGTTTCTCTTGTTCGTTTCTATTCCTTTCAACAGTCTCCCTAATTAGGTTAGAAGACCAACAACATCAACAAATGGTAAAAAAGCAAAAAAAAAAAAAAAAAGACTACGATGAATAAATAAAAATGTTAATGAATTTCTTCCACGCATCACCCTGTACGTGTGTTTGCTTTTCACGCAAGTCCTGTGTCAAACATGAGTTGAATATAATTAAAAATTGAAACCAAGACCAAGAGCAAAGGCGCACTTCCCTTTCAAAAACATAATTATGTACATTAAAGAAATATTGCGTAACTACGATTCTAGATGTCACGAGTTAGTTTTGAGAAGAAATCTTATTTTATGCGACAATATATTCAACCTATGATATGTACATTTTGAAATATTTATAAAAGCAAACAAGGGTATGTCGAACTTCGGAATTTGTAACTTGAGCATGCCGGGTATGATTTTAAAAGGGATTCGAATGTCAAAGTTGAGGAGTGCAAAAGTAACTTTGGCCGAACGCTGGCAAAGCAATTGAAAATTGAAAAATTTGAACACACATGGCACCCATCTGTATGCATGCATATTTGCTATGTATGTGTGTTATGTTTACATATTCATAGATACATATGCATATCACGCAATATGCATAAAAGATAGAAAAATGCATTTAACCTAATTCTGTTCTATTTCTTCATTCATTCATTCGAATGAAATTAACCCAAAGATCTTTGCATGATGCCCGCTATACGAGAGAAGCATGAATTTATTTTCATGTTCATCGTGCTCGTACACGTCACAATGCCTATTAGTGGCCACGCGTTTCTTTCCTTCTCATTTTCGTTAAGCACCCTTAAGTGGTTTAACCCATTAAAATAAGCTGCTTAAAGTGTTACACTAATTAGAAGATATTCCTCATAATAATTTTCGTTAAGCATTTACTGCTGCACTGCACAGCAACACTGGAAGCGCTTTCAATTGCTTTTGCTCAGCATGAAGCGAAATAGAAGAGTAATCGATATTTCAGGATAACTTTTGAAATTGAAATTGCTATGACGTCGTGCCTATATACATACAGCTGTTCTCGGCTGTGTATCGTGCATAATTATCAGCTTTGAATATTATATTTGCTTTCGATTATGTAAACAAATTTATATTACACTTGTTATACGCTACACGACTTGCAATATAGGGCACATTTTTTTTTTTTCTGGCCATAGTGGCAGCGCGTTGCCGATTAGTGGCCCTACACTGTGGTCAAAGCCAACCTGGAATCGCTTTCGCATTACCCCGAGATAAGTCTTTATGGATACTTGATTCTCACTATTGTGTCCTATTTACCCCGTTCTCGGCTGAGATTGGGGGCTCGGGGCGCATCGTCGTTTATGCCTTGGCACGTGTCGCACGTATTGTCTGCTTGTAAGTTGCAACGGCACAAATCGCTTAAAAAATTTTCATAACCAGCAAAAAATTGGGTTTAGAAACAATTAACATCTATGTTTGGGATGAGGCTCTGGGTCGACCTTCTTTTCGAGTCATTTTCTCATCACTGCTCTTCTCATCTCTCAACGTGGTCCGCCTCCACACGTCAGTTGTTCTTTACTTTTTGTCGCTGTGGGTGCATAACTGCTCCTTCAATGGTATTTCGATTTTTAATATTCCTGGTAAGACTGCTGTCCTTGAAACTGTGCGGTAGGCCGATACCATTCTCAACGCGCACACTTTTCGCACCGCTTGCAGCTTTTGCAGAAGAGTTTTACTGTGTAATACCTAGGTGCAGCATATGCGTAGGCTACGCTACGCTACGCTGCAGCGCGTCCTTGGTTCCATTTCTCCGTCTATCCGTCCGTCTGTTTATTCGTCTGTCCGCCTAATATCTGTCCATGTGTCCAACTGTGGTAATGAGTCAAACCCCCGGGGACGAACGCTCTCGAAAATGGATTAGATTAGGCCCCTTTTTCCAGCACTCCTCACCTAAAACAATTTTCAACATTTCTCCACAAATGTCAATCGCTTAACAGTAGTGCTTCGTCATTCTAAAATAATCTGAAAGGTTTAAATCGGAACGGACGGACATCTTTGCTATGAATAAATAATTGGCTTAAATGGAGTGATGTGGGGTTTTTAGTGGTCGGCCTTGCCAGACTATAATAGGTTTTCCTTATCACTTTTGTGTTTTTATTAAATGCCGTTATACTGCATAAAAAGGCATTTTAAGAGCTTTATGTCTACAAATTATTCTTGATGAGTATGTCACTTAAGTTCAACTTAACTACGTCTGTCTCTGTAAAGAGTAATTAGGTTTTACTTAGCTTGAATAGATAGTTAAACAGATGCTCGAGCTGTTTATTATTCGCCCCCAACGAATTAATCTCGTAAATAAACCAAGAATTGTGAGCTGTTCGCTTTAATTAAAGATTCATTTATATTCAATATAATATTAAGAGAATAGCATACTTTCTGGCATGGTTTTTGTATCGTAATATTCACGCAGTTTTGTTCATTTCAACGGAGGAATACTACGCATGACGGGAAATCCATTTATGTGTACGTACAGTGCAAGTCATATAAATAGCGGATACTTTACCGTAAAAATAGATAAAACCACTTATGAAAAGAAGATAGAATAGAATTTTGTATTATTTTTATTTAAAAAAAAAAATACTAATGTTTTTATTATGGTTTTTACTATAATGGTTATTACTATAAGGATTTTTTCTTTTCTTCTCAACTATTTAAACATATTAGAATTTTTTGAACGTGGTATGTGTATTTATCTTATATATATATATATATATAATATATAAATATATATTCATAAATTTTTTATATCTCTTAATAAATCTTTAATTATCTTCCCATAAATAAAGTTTTGTGCTATTTATGTGTACATGGCTGTATGTTGATTAGCGTTCAATTTTGATCTTAATCGCAGCAACTTCAATAAAATACTCGCACTGTTGCGTTTATAGGCCGGAAATACATTAACCGACCGATTAAAAATTGGGAAAATTTGTATTAGTTTGTGGATTCAGTAAAAAGTTATTAGGTTCATTTTTCTTACATCAAGCTTTTCAAGAATACTGAGAAATATTTGCATGTTGCGTAGAAAACTACATGTGGTCGGCTGATATTCTTGTTTTCTTAAATTTTTTTATCCTTGGCTGCTTGTTACGATTGTGCGGATGTGGTCTGTCCTAGCAATTTGTGTTCGCCCTACAAATCCCAGTTTGTGAAATTTTATGTAATATTATCGACAAGGCCGAAGGCTTTCGCAAATAGTTCGAACCTGTCCACTTTTTCGACCGTTCCCCATGTAAGACAAATTGCAATTTTCAAAATTTTCAGTAAAATGCGTTAAGTAACAGTACTTCGACATTCTAAAATGATATGAAAAATTTGATTCGACAAGACCCCTCTCTCATATAACCCTTCCTGCAAAAACAAAATACGGTAAAAAAGTCTAATTTGTAACATTTCATGGTAAAAATTGGCTCATACTCAACTCAACTGATAAAGAAATCAACCTAACCGAAGTTGGACCGCGTGCGTCTATACTTTGAATATCACAGCATATAAGGATTCTCAGGAAATTTAAGCCTTTATATGCTAAATTGTTAATGTTTTATGATGAAAATTTGTTCATTATAGCAATTTGACAGAAAATTAAGTGGAACAAGTTTGGACCACATGAATCTATTTCTTGCATGCCATTTTGTATATGATTCCACACCCAGGAAAAGTTTTGATTTTCAATATTTAATGATGAAAATTGGTCTATAGTGTCAATTTAGCAAAAAAATTAACGGTAGGAAATTTGGATCACATAGATCTATTATTTCGACCCTAACATATATAGGGGTTATTATGGAAAGCAAGCCCCTCTATGAAGAGAAAGTTTAATTTCTAATTTTCTGTGACAGAAACTGAAAAATAATGAAATTTTTAGGAAGTTAAATAAGTTTGGCGAATTCGGATTACGTCATGGGATGTTTTTGGCATTTCCCAATATGCGGACTTCCATTAGAAGCGTGTCTTTGCATGAACATAATTTGTAATTTTTGGTGTATTATTACCAACACAAGTGAAGGAGGTAGGCCCTGCCTCTCCGACTATAAAGTTCTTATTTGTTTTTTTAACAAAGCCTCCAATTCGGTTTCACTTTCTATGGGAACTTAGTCTAATAATTCGTATGCTAGCTTCCACTTGATCGAGGAATGAACGGATGAATGGATGAATGGATGAACGGATGGGCTAATAGATGAATGGACGGACGGATCACCGGATAGAGTAATGGATTAACCACCCTAAGAAAGGATCGATGGACAGACGGTTTTAACAGACCAACGCAAAGACGTATGAGTAGATGCATCGATGAACAGAACATGCAGACCAACGAACGCACAACGCGGTATAACAAACAGACGATTGAACAAATCAGTGAATGGATTGACAGATTTAGTTAAATCCATTCATTACCTCATACTGATTATGCGAGCCGCTTATTTTAAAAGTGGCACAAATTGGGTTTTCATTTTCGCGAAATATTTATTCAAAATTTTAAAATATTGTTAAGCACTCATGGATGACTTTGTACTTTTATTTGATGTTAAATAATGTAACCTGACTATCCAATAGCCTTCACACTGCTGCTGGGCAGAAAAAATGAAAGTTACATTATACTTACATGAACTGGCCTTACTATCAAAATTAATTAATTATTATAACCGTTAAATAAACGGACACTATTTCAATTAGATCTGCGTGATTCATTTATTTTTAACGGTAAAATTGAAATGTTGTGCGAGTTTATACCCAATACTTGTACGAGGCGCAGAGAACAAATTCACATTCTTCAAATTGTTTGATCTTCCCCATTGGGATGACAAGTCGCGAATTTGACAGTGTGCATGTCGTTCTATCAGAGTTGTATATAAGATTCGATGCACTCTTGTAAACCTAATTCATCATACATTTCACTTAAAATCGTAATTTTTCCCATCTTTCTGTTGCGTTATTTTTAGAACCGCTCCCTTCAGAGTTTGCGTAGGAAAAACAATATGTTCAGGTGTCATTTCATATACGGGGCAGTACAAATTAGTTTAGTCCATTTTCGAAAAGGGAGCGTGAATAGTACCGTACAGCTGTGATTTCTTTATTTAAATGTATTATCTTTAAGCTACAGGCAACCGTTAAAGTATTATCACACTGAAGCGTATACAACGTACTTTCTTGGGGCTTTGCAAGGCTTTGTAATTCTCCGCCAAAGTAGGGCCTTTTGTGGCAAACTTTACTTTAGCGGTGCTAAACCCTGAGAAGCGATGCACAGTGAATGCGCTAACGGCCATAATACAGAGTAAGTGAATCAATAACATGGGCGATACAGCTGAATAACCACGGGGACCCCGTTTGGTGGGGGCGGCAGAGCGCGAGGTGTTGCTGCTTGTTCCAGCCAAGCAAACGATCGCTAAGAAACATTACTAATAGCAATTGACGTGACGCCGTCGACCAAAGTCGCAATGTTGTCAGTTTTCAGTAAGAAGGAAATCGGTTCTTTGAAGTAAACTTCGCTGGCGGAATGTTTACATGTTCAACTTGGAGTGTTATCAGTGGACATTACTTCTCCCGACTAATACATGATTCAATAGACGACTTACTATTTGCTCGAACTCTACTTCTTTTCTCATATCGATATCCAAATATGAGCTCTTTTGGCTATAGCTCCAGAGGGCCAGACATCTTTTCAAGATGAAATTCAAAAATTGCCCAAGAGAGGGGGAAAAGCAATAGCCACCGATGATTGATTAATTTGTTTATTCACTTTGCTCTGAAATGAGTGGATTTTTGACCATCACAACATAAAGGACCGAACTCCCAAAGCTACAAATTTATTATATTATAGTTTCTAAGCAGTTTGGTAGACTTTATAGTAATTCTGGGAAAAATAGAAGAGATTGATTTCCCAGACTCCATTTCTCACCGATAACAAAACTATTCTAACTCCATTCACATTAGAACCAATTTTATGGGCTTTTGTTTTGGCCAATGAAGATATCGCTAAAAGGTAAAATGTACCTTTGGGTCCTATTTCTTGTGATCACTCACACCCTATTGTTGTATTCCAAGTTTACATACTAATTTTATTGTTATGAAGATTGTAAAGAGCCCTGTTATTGAACTGCACTCTACGACTTAGTTGTGATGCTATGATATATATATAAATAATAATAATAATATATCCGTTTATAATATGCATCTAATATGGACTTGGACCATTTCGAAAATATACACAGCATTGCAATACCGTTCGTTCGTTCCAAGCTTCGTTCACCGAAATATTAAAAAGAGCCTGAACTAATTTTATCATAGAAAGACATAAAAATAAGACTTACTCTACTTGAAAATTAAACGACTCACATATAAAGTTTACAATGCTACACAAACGTAACGATAACACAAGTGCAATCTCCGTCTTACGCATGTTTTTTTTTTTTTTGTAAACGCATCTGCTTCTCGTTTCATTCGGGTAAGTAAATAATGAAATATTTTGATAGATTTTTGAATTTTTTTAATCAACTTGAGATGATTGAGATAAGATTGTCAGGAGGAAGTGGCTCCGCGATAGAATGAAGGTGAACTCTTTTAAGTGATATATTTCCGATTTCAAACCTTTTTATATATATTATGTTTTATGGTATCCTAATATATGTTTACTGTGTTTTTATTTATTTAAATATTTTACTTTGTTGTGTGTGCGTGCATTTGTGTGATTGACATTTCCTTATAAAGTGATTGAAAATTTATAAAATATGCGTACAAGTGATTTTTTTTTTCTTGTATTTTTGTATACGTCTAAGATGTATACACATATCTACGATGGGGAGATGTGCTAATTGTATTAATTCTTATGTAGCGTTCAGAGGTATGACTGAAGTGTGATCAGCCCTAAGCATCTGCCTCTTGGCTAAAATAATGGTCATGGTGCATCAGAGATCAGCAATTGCCGAGATCAGAAGAACTTTTTGATAGACGTTCAATGAATTTGAGAAATAAAGTCTTAGACGTAACGTACTGCCAACGAAAAATTAACTTACATTCAATTTATTGAAACATTTGAGAACTCGATACTCGCTATAGTAATATATATATATATATATAATACAATATAAATGAGTCTTTAAAAATTAATAGAGAGAAAGACGAAAACAGCGGGCCTCACAGGATTCGTATCAAACCGAATGCAAAGCGATATAGCGTCCGTTGAATTTATTACACAGGATTTAAATGAATGTTTAGATTATTGTTTGGGTGTTTCTCTTCTCTTGTTTGTCTCTCTGTCTGTCTGTCTTTGTTATGTTTATTATTATATACAATACACCCGCATTTCATAAAGCATCAGCGTCATTGTCAGAAATTCACTTCAAAAGTTCGCGTATTGTTGTCCGTCCTCTCTGTCTGTCTCTGTGCGTGTTAAACTGTCTATCAATGAAACCCTTTTTTACAGCATATCTATACGAGTATGAGTGCGAGTATGCATATGTGTGCTTGTATCTTTATATATATATATATATATATATATGTGCGTGTGTGTGTGTATGTGTGTCTATAGTCCCTGTTTCTATTTTCGCGTTATAATACAACAATATTGTAAAAGCATAATTTTAATGGTCGTGTACAACGTGTGCGGTCTAATCTTTTCACATTGAAACTTTTGTCTTTTTCTTTCTCTTTAGACTGCCCAAGAGATTGAATTGAGTTGTGCCAGTGCATCATACATTCACAGCGCTTATATACATCATGCATCATGAATATGTCTCAACTTTTGTACACTCTACCCATGGTTTGACATGTCCGTTTTCATTTATGGTTATTTATCTTTTTGTTTTCTTTCGTTGTTGTTGCCGTTCGTTGTTGCTGTTATTACTGTTGAATTTGAAGCTGTAAACATTAACATTAGTGCATTTTCATTAGTTTTTTAATATATGTGAAGCAACTTAAACGTAACAAAACTCACACACCGCACACAAAATTAGAGATTAAAGAAAACAAAAAAAACAAAAAAAAAAAAAAAAAGAAAAAAGGAAAAAAGCAAAACGAAGAAAAAGAAAAAGAAAAAGAAAAGAAAACCAACAAGAAAAACACATATGAACAGTGTAAACCAAAAGTTGACATACAAACACATATAAACATGCATATAAGCAACAGATAGCATTGCCATCCAGTCAGTTAAGTTGCCCACTTGTATTCTGCTGTTTAAGGCTCTTAGAGATGCTTTTTTTTCTTCTAAATTTCGAATTTATTTTTCTCACATTTCTTCTTATTTATTTACAAAAAAACAAAAAGTCGAAGAAAAACAAAATCAAAAAAAAAAAACGAACTTAGCTTAGCTTAACTTAGCTTAGCTTATGGCATTTTTTCTCTCTATTCCTTTTCTAATATTTTCATATTAAGCATTGATTAAACTTCGCAGTGATCATCGTTGCTGTTAAATCATTGTTGAATTGGTGTTATGCACATATATACATACCTAAAATTATACACACAAACGCAAGCAAGCTCGCACATAGAGCACTTACTCATATCATTATGAATGTTACTGCTTTGTACGTACGTACGTACGTACGGAGATATAGTATCATTGTGGTCCACAATATCCCTGACATCTTTCATTGCTTTTCAATTCAATCGTTTTGGCTTAGAGGTCAATTTGACAGTTGAGTGGATTTTGCTTTTCTTTTTTTTTTTTTTTTCTTCTTTCATTCTTTTATTCCATTTTTGCTCCAACACTGTCACTGACCATATGGACTATGCTTATTGCTGTTGTTTTTGCTTTCATGTGTAGTTTATTTTACTCTGTATCGTGGATTCATGTGCACAGATACTCATATTCGCCATTGGCATTCACATTGCGCACGTTGGTTGGTTTTACAGGAAATGGTGTTGAAATGTCATGAATCAGAAAATGTTTCAGTGAGTTGGGAGAAGATAAAGAAAGACACAGAAGATGATTTGAAAAAAACTTCTGTTGACAAACATGACTCGTTTAAATGCTAAGAAAGAAAAAAATAAGATTTCGTATTCATTTCACAAAGATTTTTCTAAACAGAAAAAACCAAAAAAAATTTAAAACTTTTTAATTTCCTTCAATAAAAACATATTTCCCAAGTTATTATTAATTTTTTCGTTCAATTAATATTTAATCAAAATGCACCTGCACTGCAGACCTCGCTTAGCGCGTATTCTTTATTGACTAGCTAGCTATTCTTATTCGTTCTTATTGAAAGACTTAACTGTAATTTTCATATGAATATTTTTCAATTCTATAGGAGAACACAAACATATCGAATTCCTGAAATAAATTCAGAGCTCAAGGCTAAATTCGTCGTACACGTATTACATCACTAAATAAGTTCGTAGGATGACATAAAGAAGTGAAAGTAAAGGTTATTACTATCTAGAAATCATGCGGATTCGTTAATAGTGGCGACATTTATACCATGTCATCCTCCGAACTTTCCGAATGGTGTGTTATATGAAAATTATCGCCAAAGATGGTCTAATCCACTTAAGCTGTTTTCATGCATATGCCGCTTGTATTGTTGAGAGAGATACAAATTGATTTTCTATAATCCATTTCCTATCAGTCGAAGATCTATGCATGGACATCGTTTACAGCGATTTATTAAAGAATTTGATTTAATGAAAACTTTGCAAGACGAAGCCGGAATAACCATTTCAATCCTTCACCTGAATGTTAATTCATTCGTGCAAACAATATCGGAAAGGAAAGAAGAGAAATTATATTTAGATGAAGACTTGAAGCCTTTTAATACCCACTATTGCGGGGACGTTGAATAAATTCTCATTATTTTATAAGCATGGGCGTAGCTAGTGCTAGAATGTTGTGACTTTTCCACCTGAATGCACTGCCTCTGCAGTTGAACGCAGTGGTATACGCACTTATCCCGAAAAGTCTACAAGAGCATAAGTTTTGAGAACCGTTTAAAGTTCTGATGTGTCACAAGGTAAATGCTGTTTCCGGGAAGCATGATGAGCTCTCACGTAATTACTAGCAGTCAATAATAGTTGCGTTGCGAAATCGAAAGCCAGGAGAACGATTAACATCAACCGTGAAGCTGAATGGCCATGACCTCTGCACTTGGAGGTGTGTCGTAGGAAGTCTTGTATTATGGTTTATTGCAATGCCAAATGAAAAGAATCACTAGGGAATTGCTGCGTCCAACAATTAATGCAATTGAGACAAAAAACTTGCTCAATACGCAATAGTTACGAGGAAATTGGGCTCCATATAGGGCAACAACTCGCCTGGGAAACGTTAACAACATTTATCTGAACTATGCTACCCACTCACTCTTCGCGCTGAAATCGGCAGATATTATTCGCTGATTCGCTGATCGGTGATGTAATAATCAAAAAATTAATTTCCCCCTAAAGTATTAGTTAGACAGGCTCTCACACACAAACAATGGTGTATTCGGCACGCGAACTCATATCCGTTCACGTCTAAGAGGTAGGAGAGTCTCTTATCTCTGCATATTTCCTTTTTTTCGCATATTTTGCATATGCGTTGCAAACATTCGTCAAGTACAATATATTGCTTACTATTTATATGATGGATATAAAAATGTTATAAAACAATCGTCTTTTAAAGCGCAAATCGTTTCTTCGCGTCCTACTTGAGTTTGATTAGCGTTTACTCTCATTCCAAACATGACCTCGTTGTACATTGATTTTTAATTAACTGAGAAACTTTTGCAAAGAATTTATTATCTTTAAATTTAAGTTTTGTTTTGTTTCTTTTCTTCTTCTTCTTCTTCTTCTTTTATAAGCATTTTTAGGCATTTCGTTAACGTGACGGTTTATGTCAAACATTGCCGTAAAAATCATGTGATAGATAATAGCGACTGAGAGCAAAATTGATTGTTTTACTGAACGCATACTTATTAAGAATTGTTGGCATTAGTTATGCATTGTGAGATTCTTTTCATTTAACTTCATGCACACACACACACACACACACATTCCGGTATTTATGATGATTTTTTTTTTTTTTGTCCATTATAAGTCTTTTTCATTTTAAGTGTGCGCATAAAATTTATGGTTTTATTCGATGTTCATCTTATTTTATTGTCAGGTTAGTTATCAACAGGTGTTAACAAACTATGGGAATTCTACGCATTTGCTTATATCAGTCATTGATTCCTCTTGTCCTATAATCGTGGTGCAGATGTTAGATTTATTAAAAGAAAACAAAAAAAAAAAAACAATAGACAAAAATCTGACAAGAAATATATTTTTTTCTTTCATAAATGGTTAACTGCATAATATTTGACGGTAATTACACTTTGAAACTCTTGTGCCATGGAGATGAACATATGAGGGAAATGTCATCTGATGCGTTTTCTCTTTTCCTGGTACTTCATTCACTTACTTCATTTCAATTACTTTGATTTTTCTCCTCGTTCTCTCTTTACGTAGAGGCACACATCAATTTGCTCATTATTCATTTTATAACTCTATATATATATATATATATATATATATATATGTGCGGGGCTCTGTTGTTCGATTGCTTCGATGGCTATGATAAGTTTGTCCTCTCCTTTGTAACCTTTACGGGTAATCATCGGACTCCATATTTTTTTAAAATAACGTAACTGTTTTGAATTGAGTTTACGTGCTTACGATGGTTGACATACATGTATATGTTATTTTATTAATTTAACATTTAATTTCAAAATCCCATAGACATCGATGCATATATTAGTATTCTTAAGGCTTCTTATATATCGCAAGTATTCTTTTGATCAAAATGTGAAAACTCGTGCCCGCAGATTTTTTCTTCAATTAGTTTTAATGTAATCAGCTGTTCAAACTTATATAACGGTAGTTAAGAACGTCTTCTTCTTATTATTATTATTAATCGCATGGGCAAACCGTCCCGTGACCTGAAAGATCTATTGTACCCGCCCATGTCCTTAGCGCTCCAGCCTTAGGTCTTTCATAAATCAAGCCATCCTCCGTGGATCGGAACACCGCACCATATCCGGTATTGACAAACGCTCGCCAAGCACATGGTGTCTGATTCTGCAGATGGCCTTACATTGACATAGAATATGGTGGGATGTCTCCTTTGCGGTTTGGCAGAAACACCATGAATCGATATCGGGCATACCCATGTTGTTCCGCTAGTACCTGAGACCATTATGACCCGTGTAGAAGCCCGTGGCTAAACATAGGTTGCTGCTTCTTAATTCCAGTAGTTTACGTGACATAACTTTTTGCCTGCCGTTGTCCTGAACATTGCTTTCAGCGGTAATCCGATTTCTTCTATGCCCATTGCGAGACCAGCCTATGGCTTCTTGGTACGCCACAGAAAGATTCAGGACCTGTCACGGTCCCTCGGACTCTCCTCTTGGCTAGACAATCAGTTTTTCGTTGCCCCCAACACCCGAATGGCCAGGCGCCCATACTAAGTGCACGTCATTGCGCCTGCCTAGCTCATCCAGAGTTTGAAGGTACTCCAACATACGCCGAGATGTTATGATTCGCCCATTTAGGGACTTTAGGGCGGCTTGACTGTCTTAAAACAAAATTGACCAGAACAACTTGCTTTGATAATCTTGTGATAACCGATGGACTTTTCATATCTACCTTGCATTAAAACGTGTTTATCGTTTTAATGGTATAATCGTAAATTTACATGGATAGACATCAGATGCACAAACGGACAGACAGGCTTGGATCAATCCAGTTTACGATTCTGAATCGATCGATATAATAAAAGTTGAGTTTACCTTAAGCGCTTGTGTGTGTTACATACGTTCGCGCTAACTGAATATACCTTGTACCACAGGTGGTGTAGAGTATAAAAAGAAATATAGATAATTAATTTCCAATTAGAACTCTATGTTAAAGTTGCCACCTTATTCTGAGCACAATCACTGATCGATTCGTGACCAGAGGTTTCTGCCAAGTAACAGTAAAACCGATCTTGTTATGTTTTTGTGCTTTTTTTTTTTTTGTTCTTCGACGCATAAGCGTAGATGTGGGGCCTATAAAAAACATGTCATATTTGCGATCTACTCTTCAGCAGGTCATCGACCATTTTTATTACAATGACAGTGTATAGTGCCACGGTGCGAAGCGAAAATATTGGAAAAGAAAAAATAATTGCAATCTTTTTATGCATTTTTATGGAAAATAAGCAATACTCGGTATAAATGAAAAATTTTTATTTATTTATTTCGATTGCATTTATTTATTATTTTCGATTGAAAATATTGAAGTCACACGAATTATTATATGATTTTTTCCCGTTTTTTTCAAATTTTATTTTATATGGTTCTCGTACGTTAACAACCCTGTTTTAGCGCAAAATTGTTATTGGAAAGTTTTGTTGTCATTATTCCTTCGAAATAGTGAACAACGATGACGAACACAATCACACAAGAACTAATTTTATGTTCATATTAAAGATGACAATGCAAGAATAGTCCTGTCCTGTTAGTCTAATAATCAATAACTTGCAGAGTAAAAACTAGAAATTGAGTCTCGTATTCATTACGATGGCGATTTCATATGTACAATGAAAGATGATGTAAAAAATATTAATAAAATAATAATAAAATACTAAAATATTAGAAACTATACGGCATTGGTTGATACCGTATCATGAATCAAATCGAATATTCATCATAATCTAGAAATTGAACTGTCTTCACTGCGTATGTTAAGCAACAACGATTTTTACATAATCACTTGAATTGAGCATAAGAATCGAATATCGAGTTGTTCATATTATATATGTTGTGAAAAAGAATTACTTCTACACTGAGACAACCGAGGAGGAAAGAAATTCTTTGAAATTCATAAAGAAATGTTAAAAGCCCTGTCCGTTCCTACGTACCTTATCAGTCAATCGCAACTCCTATACTGTCAGCCGTCAGTCGTCAAGTCGGAGCATGCATATTTAACAACAACAATAATAAATATTATAATATTGTTACATACATCGCTTTTCTCGATACGGTCCGTATCACTAGATCCTGGATATTCTTTTCAAATGCATTTCAAAGTTCCTTTAACTTCAAGTTTCTTTATTTACAAGCTATTCTTTAAGGGTAGGATTATTTACATTCGACTTTGGCCATACTCTCGACTTCTCAACTCCGATATTCTTTTCCGACACAAACGTTCTTGTAAGACTTAATGTTCTTGTCCAACTAACTCGTCCTTCCACAAATAGTCTATTTATGTACATTCTTACTGGCATGTTACTGTTACCTAACTTCATGGCTTCCTTTGTAAATCGTTAACCTGCTTTTCCGCTAATCGTTTTCCTCGCGTCGGGAATGTGCACCTGGGTTTTTCCCTGTCTGCTTTTCCCCTAATCTTTCTCGTCGGCCGGAAGCTGCAGGACGCGCCGCGATTGTGCACTTGGGTTCTCCCTCTCTAAGAAATTTATTACTTGGTAAAGATCAATTAATTAACATGAACTGAATTTGGGATTTCCGTAACAATATATTAGATCTTTCATTCTCGCAGTAGCAATACGCGATTTCGTGAGATCCAAATATACCGATATCCGAGCATCGGTTCGTGGCATAGTTCCTGGCAACAGAGTTAAATTTTTACTGGCATTTTATCCATAAATTGCCGGAAACATGGCAATGGAGCACATTTCAAATAAATCGTCAATCATTGGCCTTTCCTGGGGAGAAACATCCGCAGTTCAACTTGAAATTTAGTCAACATTCATTTGATAGGAGAACGCTTTCTTCAAACTGAACAAGACTCCAATAGTTTGCTATACAGAAACATTTTCGTAACTTCTTATTCTCACGATCGCTTATGCGCTTTCAATGATGGCTATGTAAGCTTTACTGCAAACGACATGTAAATTTCGTACTTTATTTTTATCTCGTCCCTGATTATTTACATGACATTTATTAATTTTCCCCTTTCGACGCAAAGTGTCTTTAACTACTTGAGACACTTTTACATCTGTGGCCTGAAGAGTAGCAATAATATATATACACCTAATTCTCTTTTTACATGATAGATACGTTTCCAAAAAATACGTGTAAAAAAAATCGTGTAAAACGAGAATTAGGTGTAAACAATATTAAAAGATATAAAAAATATCTAGAAAAATTCCTGGAATATTAAAAATCGTGTTAAAACAAAATAATTCGTGTAAAAAAAGAATTTTTTTTCTTTTGAACTTGTGTTAAATCAAATTCGGGTAAAAAAAATCGTGTAAAAAGAGAATTGCGTGTACTCATCCGGGCGAAAATTTGTCTTCAACTCCTTTTCTATTAGGGGGAGGAGAAGTGCGCGGGTTCCTTTTTATTAAATTGTTTATACTATTTTTTTTTTAACTTGTGATACCATAATTAGAAGTAAAGCCAACTTATTGACAAGATTAAAGGTAGGATTTAAAGTTTCTAAGGTAGAGATTGATAAAATTCGCCATAAAACTTAGACCTTAAGTTTAATGCCCATTACGCAGATCCTCATCTTCTCAAACTTATTAAAATTAGTGAATTTAAATAAATTATAATGAATAAGAACAACAACAATTCGTTTTGCTTCCAGAACGCTTTTACTTACGAACACGACAAAGAACATGGAAAATGGGTTTCATATCGTTGTTTTCTTCTTTTTTTTTCGCTCTCTCCGCTCATCAAATATGGTCCTTATCTCTGATTTATACGTGTACGCAGTTTGCCTGTTTACGCTTATCATATACAGACGCAATCATTAGTTACGCTTAAGTATCATTTAATGGCCAGGTATGCTGTTGTTAGCATTAATTTCTGTGATTTAAACTTAAATTTTTTAAATGAATATGCTTTTGCTTCTCTTACCTTTTACTCTTTCAATTAATTAATTGTTGTTTACTTTTGGTTTGCTTTGGTCGCCTTCTTGTCCTTTTACAGCTAAACAAATGATTGCGTTTTGTGAATATGTGTAGTTTATCTTTTTAGGTCATTAATACTATGCGACAATTATAATTGAACGTATGTACATAATTGCGTGTAATTAACTAAAGTGCACTTGCAAAAAAAAAAAAAAAAAGACAAAAAAAACAAAAAGATTACATTAAAGCGGCATTTCAATCCCGAACGTGTAGGGACAAACAAACGTTTAGTTGCAAAATTCATTATATTGCAGATAATTCATGTACACGTTAAGGTATGAATGATATGAAAATAATAAAGTAAATAAAATATGTCAAGCTTTTCGAACCATTTATTCACCAGCAGTGGCCCAGCTAACAGATGTCTAAGTGTTGGTTACAGTTTATCAAGAACGTCGTCTTCATTTCAAACTAGCTACATGTCTGTGTAAGAGAATTCGAACTCTCTTGTCAAGTCTTGCGGGACAATCAATTTTGTCAATAGGCAAGTCTGTTACGTAACATGTCACTTCATAGTTCATAACAGGTCATAAAGATGTAGGATGACTTTTCGCACGAATCCATATGATTCTTAGATTTTAGTATCACTCTTCGATCGGAATGTATCAAAATTTCATGACGTTCCGCTTAATGCAACCTACAAAATAAAGCATTATATATAGAAAGTGATCGAAAAAGTGATGCGATCTGAACAATATTTAAAAGCGTCTGTCCTTTGATCAAACCACATCGTTATACCAAATTTCATCGAATTGTCTTACAAATTGCGAGCAATAGGTCACAATACAAGACGGACAGATGGGACGGACAAGATTAAATTGATTCAGAATTCAGAAAGACATAAGAATACAAAAGGGACAGACGGGACAGACAAGCTTATATTGATTCGGAATAGAGAGAGGCATAAGAATACAAGACGGACAGACGCGACGAATAAGGTCAAATTGATTTAGAAGTCGGAAGGATATAGAAAGTGATTCTGAATCGATCAGCATAATAGAAAAGGTGGGTTAACTTAGGGTGCGTTCTTCTTACTTAATAATCCCTTTCCTAGGGATGAAATATTAAATTTCACGATATTATTGCCAGTAGCTGACACTAGCCGATACCAAATTGAAATTTTCCATAAATAACATTGACTCAATTTGGAAATAGGCTCAATCAATTAGTTGCGCCTCGTGTAAATAGTTAATAGTAAGAAAAAATTCGCTCAAAAGCGAATATAATTTTCGTGCTTGTTTTGCTAAAATGTTTTTTTTGTTCTTCAATCAATACATATTTAAGGACTTATATGCAATATTAGGAAAGGAAGGAAACTGGCTGACTGGCTAAAGGGATGGTCGAAAGCTTGACTTGCTGTTTATGCTTAAGTTTAATATACGTATGTATGAACTGTAATTGTCGGTATATGATGTGATAGATTTAGTTCCTGCTAGTGATGGACTCAATAAATTGTTCTTCTGTTGACATTGATGAGGAAATGAGAAGCCGTTAAATTATATATAGTCGTAAACTGTACATTAAAAGCAAATTCATATTTTATACGATCGTAACCAATCTTTCGGTCTTACAAACATTACGGTTTATATTGAATTCGTATTCTCGTACGAATTGATTTTGTACTTTTCTTCCTTTAATTAGGACATGACAAATTTGAAGATTTTTGATTCCTTTTTGTTTTTTTTGTGTTTATAATGAAAATATTTGTCGCATTCTTTTGCTTTGTAATTCACATGACCTCTATGCACCAAATTTCCGCGGAAATTGTAAGCAAAGAAAAAAAAGGTGTAAACCCATAAGCAATTTGAAAACAAATTCTCTGAAAATATCTGTTAATAATAAATCGCGAAATGAATTCGCGAAAGGAAATCCGCAAAAATTCCATACAAAATCTGCAGAAATGAATAAAAAAAAATCTCAATGGCAAGAAACAAACGAGCCAAGTATCATGGAAATTAACGAACGAATGTTGATATTAAAAGGATTAATATGTATATACAAAAAAAGGGGAAAACAAATTAATAAATAAATAAAAAAAAAGTGAATGGTTTGAATAGAATTACATGGAATTCGCTAAAAATTCTGCTGTACAGCAGAGGAGGATTGTTGCGTGTTACGTGTAGATCGTCATGTAAAAGAACTTAATGAAAACATTGAAATCGCACATACATGCCGATATATATATATAATGTGTACAGCATACAGAGACAACAAGCAAAAAATGCCATTATAAACATCTGTGTGTGTACACGTACGTACGTGTGGCTACGTACGTGTAAGTAGAAATTTTTTTCTGAAGTGCACCGAGAACAACAAACAAACAAAAAATGCTAGTTTTTAGGAAAGCAAAGTAAGTACACATACAGAATTCAGGGGAAGATTATCTCGCCCTTTATGGAGTACTTGTTTCCGGTCTCTCCCTAAAAGATACACATTTATGCGCACATGTTTAGTGATTTTTTTAATGACATAATTCTTACTCTGGTTTCTCTTTGTTTTCTCTTTTTTTCTTTCTTTTTTCCAATAAAAACTGTATATATATATATATATATAAACGACATTCAAAAGCATTCATTGCCTTCCAAACTATTTGATCAGTCATTGAAGTATAATATTTTTAAAAGTTTTACAAAATTACGTGAAAATTCTCTATAGTTTATGAACAAAATTTCCTTCAATCTTAAGAATCCTTCACTAACTGATAAATCAGATCGCTTGACCATAACACTTCCTCAAGGAATGGCAGGAAGTGTTTCAAAACTATCATTTATCAAACCCGATGAAGTAAGCCACAGCCAACTTCAGGCATAACTGTTTCTCTAAGCAATTAAGTAAAGAAATTCTGACTCTACGAGATGTAATTTTACAGTTAATGTCTTAAGAGATTTTTGAAAATATTCTCCTTCAGCTAATAACAAAGGGGCGTTATGGAGTTGCTTAGTATTTATTAACTATGTCCGAAAATATGATTTACATTTTATAAAATTTTGCGCATTAACGAAAGTATACTTTTCTTGAATACGTTCAATTTCATAGTCACTATCAACTAATGGCGGTGTACTTCATTTCACCATTCCTTTGTAACATACTCTGAAATAATTATTATTATTATAATTGTTGTGAATAGCAAAGAAATAAATTCTTAGACTAACATAAGATAAGCTCTAGCAGCTAAGACGGTCAGCTCTATTTAAAGTAGAAAAAGAAGAAGAAAACTAGATGGTTGATCCCCTTCATATCATTGATAATATCAATATCAATGGTAATGTATATGTTATATTTTCCAAAGTGCCTGAAGAACAGAAACGATTAGACCAATTATCTTGACGAGTTCTAGATTTTATTCTTTTGCCAATAATAAGAATAATCGATTATATTAGTCAGAAATATTTATCAAAAAATAATCACTAGAAACTATGAAATGTATTTATGTTGAACCAAGGTAAGAATCTGAATTGATTCGGCTACAAAGCACGGTGCTTCCGTACGCCCTGCTTATCGTGTGCTGTTGAATCGCGCGCAAGTTCAAGAGGTTCAAAATTGAGGAGCGGACAACTGCTGCTGATTTGCTGGTCACCAAATTATAGGACACTCCCACAAACAGGAGGAGGGAAAAATTGCAACTTGCAAGGTTAGCGAATGCCTTAAGTCCCTATCGAAGACGTGAACATTACAAAAATGGTCCATATCGGTCAACTAATTAGATTGAAATCAAAAAATTGTTTAACAATTTTGTTTTTGTATGATTTTTAACACACACAAAAATATGGAAATGCGTTTATGTATGTAATATATATGCGTACATATACACGCATACTTATATAGTGTGTATTACGTATATAATTACATTTGCACGTTTGTCGATTCTAAGGCGATTCGTGGGGTGCACACACGGGTGCAAAATTCAATGAAATTGAACGAACAATCTATGGATTCGATCCAGTTGCGTTTTGTTCAGTCAGTTGCGTTTTGTTCACACGCAACCATGCTTTCAATTTGATAATAGATATCAAACATTTGCGATTAAGGCGTTTACATATCACTATTTCATATGTAATTTGTAAATATGTGGTCACTTGACAATTAATAAACGACTACCGTCATAGTTGTTTCGAATATTTCGGAAATAATTGATTAAAACTTTGAGTTTCTTGCAAAAAATTATAGTCGACATAGGAGAAGGCGTTAAATTAAAATTAAATTCATTTAAAAGGCATCATAGTTTTTAGTGGAATCGCAAGGTGGAACGCGTCAAAACGAATGGATTGTCATTTAATGTGAATGTGAAAGTTTGCTTCAAAGTCTATATCTAAGCCTTCACATGATAATGGCCGCGATTACGAAAGTATCTTTTTGTTTTTTTATAGACTTTTTATAAATAAAATAGATTAACACAAATCGTAAATGTAAATAACATTTTCGGACTCGAATGGATAATCGAGTAAATTCAATAGTTTATGAAATTTTGCATCTTTATTCGACCTTGAGGCGAATATCAATTCAACTCTGATATCAATCATCTGTTGTTGATTTGCTGACTCGCAGAAGAAGTAGAAAAAGAAGAAGTAGAAGAAGTTCATAATATCTTTTAAGATTTGCTCTACCATGCGAAACGCTCTTAAATGAAAACTACTGTAAATCATTGTAAATAGAAAATTGCGTTGAAATAGTAAGTAAATTATTGTACAGAAATTATCCTTTGCATTGAATTCGTTAGTAAATACATGTATGTGTTAGTGTACGTATCTATGTATGTATGTATGTATGTATGTATGTATGTATGTATGTATGTATGATTGTATGCACATTCAAAAATCCAATTGTCCGATCATTTTTGGCAGCTGTTTTCACATTTTCAGCTGCATATCGTGTACATAATAATTCCGACTATTTTTAAAGGCACAGAACAAAATAGAAAAACATTGATTGGCACATACGTTTATTAAAGTAAAACATAGTATAAATATATATAGAGTATAAAATATATATATGTATATGCGAAGGCTTGCTGCATTCTTCTAAAATATTTCATTTAATGGCATGGAAAGCGAACCAAAACATTCTTAACCTGTGTCTATCGTAATCTTAGCGTTCATTTTGCGAAAACATTGCTAATGCATTATTATTGCACTTGCACTTTGCGCTCAACTCAAGGTTACGCAAGCGCACAATTTCTTTTTTAAACAAACAGAGTTTAACAAAACAGCTGCATCTTATTTTTTTTTTTTTTTTTTTTTTGCAACTTATAAACAATAAATGACAATAACGCATACATACGCACAAACAAAGTGCAAAACTTATTATATTATAAAAAGAGGGGAAAAAACAATTTAAAAAATTTTTAATATATATTTGTAAAATTGAATATAAAAAAAAATAAAAATAAATAAATATATAAATAAACAAATAAATAAATGTATAAACAAAAAAATCAACATACATAGTTTAAGACGAATTTAAAGCGCTTATCTGCATCGCAGATGCTGAGGGGGAATGAACATTTCAAAGCTTTCACTTAAGTTAAACCCATAAACAGAGCCTCCCCGTATGATCAGCTATTTACATATCAACGGACCAATGAAAATCATGTTTACGTAATTCGGGATAGCAAAGATTCATACAAACAAAATACTGAGTTCAAGTCGCAATTTTCGCAAAGCATTTTAAATTTCTCGCATTTCTCGGCTCACTTTATCTTATTGTTGTCGTAAGCTAGAACTTATGGAAATTACATAACCTTTCTTTCTCCTTTTGCGAATTACACTTGCACTTACACTTACACTTACATCTCTCATAACTATTTGCGGAAAATTGCTTGGCAAAAAGTATTTTCGCAACGTATCATCAAACGAACCGTTCTGCGATTTTGAATTACGAAATCGGAATCGGAACTTCGACTATTCGATCATTTAATTCTTCGCTTTCGTAAATTCTATGTTCAATTAATAAAACTTGGTTTTCTTCCCTGACCTATTCAATGCCTTATTATTTCGGCATGTTTTGATTTAAAAAGCAGTTCAAAAACTACAAACAAAGCAAAATTAAAAGCGAACGGCAGGTGTAAATTTATTTTTATTTCATAAATAAAAGAAGACGTTACAGCAGAATGAAATATTTTATATAACTTCAGTGTATAGTAGTGTGCAGGCGAACGCAAAAGCAACAGAGCAGATACGATAATTTCCGGTTTTGCAAAGAGTACAACAACTAATGCAACAAAAAGGAAGAAAAAGGCAACCACACTCGTCATTAACATGATCAACACACTATTAAACAATTTGTGTCTGCGTGAGATATAAATACATATTAGCACTTAACATATTCGTATACGCACACAACGTTGCGTATATATAGTTTGCAAAAACTAGTGACATATTCATTGAAACATCTACGCTGCGCGGCTACTCTTTTGTCTGAAGTTTATGGAAATCGTCAAAGAATAAAACGAAAATGAAACGCCAACATTCACATTAACATCTCTATTATATACTATAACATGGCTCGTTCCCTTATTAATCCTGGAAAATAGATATCGAAAGAAACGTCAAAATCGATATGCGAATCAGAAATTAGGAAAAAACTGAAACAGATGCCCCAGATGGGCATAACTCATAACCGCAAAGAAGTTCTAATCGCGCTCGCTTCTTTTTCTCACTTAACTTTACTTCCTATTATTATTATAAATTTTTTTTTTCCTATACATCTCAACAACTGATTATAAAATGTTATCTCAAGGGAGTTTTTTTTTTTTCAATGTTTTCTCTTCTGTCCCCAGTTGTTAGTATTATTATTATTATTATTATTATTATTATTATTATTATTTACATTTCTTTCATCTTTTTAAATAAAACTTTACGCAAAGTAATTCTGACACTATCTTTGCTTTATCTAAGGCACGCAACCAGTCTTTCTTAGCAAGCAAGCAAAAGAAGAAAATATAACAGAAGAAGAGAAAAACATTACCACAGTATGTGCATAAAAGTATTTTCATTTTTTTTTTTTTAAATAAATAAATTCTTCATTCTTTATATTTAAGTTAATATCTTAACGTGACATTTCTTGATGATGTTCTTGTTGTTGTTGTTGTTGTTGTTGTTGTTCTTATTATTCTTCTTGTTCTTCTTTTCATTATTATTAAATACAGAGAATGTTTACTTTATTTTTTCCCTACATATTTTCGAAATTTCTCACAAACTCTGCCGTTATGTTTTAAATCTCCAACTTCTCTCTCGCTTCCATTATACATTCTGGTGTCTCTGGTATCTTCTTCTTTGTTAAACGAAAACTCTCAGCAACATGTTGCTTATATATATTATAGATAGTTTATTGTGGTGCTATGGTATTTATTTTCTTTTTCTTTAACTCAAAGTTTCTTATATAAATATGACCGAACGACCGACCCATCGACCGAGCATATGGTAAATAATTGTTTAGCCATTTATTTGATTTTTTTTTTTTCTTTGTATTACGAGTTGTTTTTTTTTTTTTTTTACCTATTTTCTGTCTTATTATTTTAGTGTACGGTTCGGTTATAAACATTGCATTTCATTCATAAAAGGTTTGCTATTGTTGTTGTTGTTGTTGTTGCTGTTGTTGTTTATATGAACGTTGGTGTTAAAAATAGCGAATTTTTTCTTCGATTATTCTCAATTATTTTGATTTAAACCGTACGTTCTTTTTTGCTTCGTCTCTAAATATAAATAAATTTGTTTAATTAATGCCTTACTAAAAAATGAAATTTTCCAAGTGCCACGAAAAGAATCGATTTTGTGCTTTCAAAGGTTATTCAATTTAATTCATGAGTTGCTTTACTTTTTGAATTAAATTTGGAAAACATTTTTAAAAGACTGTCCGCATCACTGCCTTGTAAACATAGATTTTTGAAATTTTGAAGTCTAAAGTACTCTTTGTAACATCTTTTGCTGGGACATGCCGATTAATTATGGGAAAACAACGCAGCATTTTCCAATATTTACACTGGACCACATTAAACATACGAATTCGGGAGCGCCTTGTAGCGCAATCTATTCCTTACGCTTCATCAATTAACATAAATATCATTTGCATATTTATTGCTTCCAAATAGAGATAGGAAAGGAAAAGCGCGCTTTATAGACATTTTGTCAATTTAGCGATTTTATTATGTGATAAAGACTCGAGCAGTAAACTAGATTTTGTCGAAACGCTAGAGCATAAACAATTAAAAAAACTCTAAGGCGACTTTCAAAATCCTTTCGCCAAAACAACAAAATTAATATTTTATTCATTTTTATATAATGGGTCTTTAGAGAAGAAAAATCACGTGTGATAAGGTAGGAAAAAATGCTGTTCGACTTAAAGACGGACAGTGGAAGAACTAATGCTGTATATAGAGCTGTCATCAGAACAGTGAAAGAAGACTAAACTGGTTTTTTGAAATACTTACATAAGGATGCATTTCGCATTTCTTTCGAAACCGATCATACCTTTGAGCAAAAAGAGCGCTTAACTTTACATAGCTATCCGCAGTTATCCTCTAATGAATTCGCAATTAATAAAAATATAAACAAAGATAAATAACTAAAGCTGTGGAGATTTGATTGCAAAAGACTTAGGTGTAGGCGAGGAGTTTATTTAACTGTCAAAATCTACAATTTATGTTAAGCGCAGTAAAATAACTAAATTTCTTTGCATTTTAAGTTGAGCGGGGCATTATGTTATTGATTTCAATTTCAATGTTAAAACAAATGTAGAGAGACAAAATTTCGAAAATATAATGCAGGCTCGGTTGGTTATCTAGTTTCCATATTT
Organism: Glossina morsitans morsitans; assembly: GCA_001077435.1. NCBI lineage: Eukaryota > Metazoa > Arthropoda > Insecta > Diptera > Glossinidae > Glossina > Glossina morsitans. The sequence continues at coordinate 27,689 of CCAG010020653.1, forward strand.
TTAAACAGCATAAGATGCTTGATTTGACTGACTGACTTAGTTGATTTTGGAAATTCTCTCGGAAGAAAAGCTCAACAACGAAAAACACATTTTCTCACTTTATCGCCAAAAATCAAATATGCGCCATTTACCCACAATGATGTCCGAACTAACCAATCTGTAGTACCTATCGGCCCAAAATTTAGTACAGATATTTATTAGTTTTCTATAAAGACTTACAGGTTGCAAAAATATTTCTTATCTGACTCATTTCAAATTGCTTCAATTTATGGAAAAAATATCGCCTAGACAGAGTTTCAAGTGATATCTTGAAAGCCTTTTTTAACGCATTATCTTCCCCGATAATAATAAAAAACGCCTCTATACGTTTCTGTCGATAATAACCTCTTATTAGCAACATTACAGTAAAGATAAGCATTTGTGCTTAGCAACATTGCTTCTAATTACGGATACTTACCATGAAAAGGAACTTAACTCACCACTGTTAACAATGAGAGAAGCAACCGCAACACCATACTAAACATAAAATGCATGAATGAATGAGTGCGAAATGAGAAAAAACGCATTCAATTAAAAGTGCTTACATAACTTTCAATGTTAAATGGAATATACGAAAGGAGTACATTTACTCTCATCGTTTAGACCAAAATTTTGTGAATTTTCTGAGAGAATTTATTTACTTGGCATCATTTATTTAGATATTACTAGCATTGTTATTGCAAAAGTGTGTTTTCTCTGAGAAGAGATACGTTGCTCGTGTTATGTCGAAAAATGAAAGAAAGAAATAGAGATAGAATCACCACTTTCACCACCTTTTAACAATTGCTTACATGAATACAAATCTAAACTTCTAAATTTTTTTTCTCTGTTACTCTGAGCGGAATTTCTTTGATTACTTGACAGTATTGAGTCCCCAGGCACTTTGTTATTGTAAAATATTGTTTTACTCGCGTCTCAAAAAGAGACAAAGATATATATATATATATAAGAGGAATCACCAATTGGTTACATGAATATAAATCTAAACGTTTTGAGTTTTATGTTTCAGTTCTATTTTTAATATAATATTATAATAAAAAAAAAAAAAAACAAACAATAGTAATAATAACGGTAATAACAACAATAATAATCAAAAAACTTTTACTCTCAAAAAAAAAAACATCTATAAAAATACACAGCAAAGCAAATTTTACTCTCAAAGAATCATCCAGAAGAATACACAGCAAAGCAAATTTTACTCCCAGAATGGCAAAATAAAACACATGCATACATATTTTGCTGTCTTTTCTGAAAAATAAAATTCATCAATCATTATAATTCCATCTTAAACTTTATACTTTTTTGATGTTATTAATAGTGATAACGAAATCTTATTCTATTTATATAGAAAAATCCTTCAAATCGTATCAATATATGAACGTTCCATATAATTGGAAAAAATATGGGCAGGATAAAATAGGCGATTATGTTGTTTGCGGATTGAAGATTTACATTTATATGCCATATTATTAATATTATGAAAGAAGATCTATAAACATATCCGCATCCATCTATAAAAGTAGTTAAAATTGTTATGAATTCTCTATAAGCGTGCAGTTGCTCAGTGTCTTTACAACATTTCTCCATTAAATAATGCTTTAGAAATTTTTAAATCCAAAAGGTCGAAAATACTTTTTTAAGGCTTAAATGCTATGTACTTCTCCAGTTTTCAAACATTGCTATGGAGTTCTATTCTAAGCGTTGCAAACATTTTGATAAGTTGAATATACCCCTAATCTTTAGCTAATCAAACTAACATGTCTTACGTGTTTTGCCGTTGTTGTTGCTCCTACAGTCTCAGTCGATTCGGTCAGTTCAGTCAGTTACTATTTTTAGTTTAGTCGATTTTTTCTCTTTGAGATATAAAGAATGAAAGGTGCTTTTGGCTTTTCTGAGAGTAAAATTTTCTTCTCTTCACATATTTTTTTTTAATACTTTTTTTTGGTAAACAAATATTTTTTTTTTTAAGCATTTTTTAATAATTTCACGCATTAAATTAATATTAACATTACTTATTTAATTAAATAAAGCTAAATTAAATTATTAATTAATAAATAAATATAAGGTAGAAATCATATAGGCCCTAAAAATACTAAAATCTCTTATATAAAACTATAACTGTTTTGTAGGCCTACACGCCTTTATATAAGTGTCGTCAATTCTCATTAGCATATCAACTATGGCTTTCGGATCGGATGGAGCAAAACGTGTGTAACTTGTTCGAGTTTGAGTTCTTTGTATGATGTCCGCTGGATAACCATTGTAACCAACATCGAACTGCACACTTGTTGTTATGGGAACTAATTGAGAAACGAATTGTTATCAGAGCGTAAAAGAATGCTCAGACTTTTAATCGTACTCTTTATTGGCATCATTTATACGACCATTGCTGGCATTGTTATTGTATAATTTTACTTACTCTGAGAGAAGTTTTCCACTTGGCATCATTTATTCAATCATTGCTGGCATTGTTAACGTAAAATTTTATTTACTCTGAGAGAATTGTTTTGATTGTTTGGTACCACCAGGGAATTTCTGGCAGTGTTTTTGTAACATTTTGTTTCAGAGAGGAAATATCTTTCATATCTTTCATCCGTTTTACTCTGAGAAATGAATTTTATTCTCTGCATTTATGCGGGGCATTCATAAGAAATGTACAGCAAAGACAGCAAAGTAAATTTTACTTTGCTTTTCAATTTCAATTTTTTCTCTTAATGGTAGAAGATGTGTGAATTTTGTATCGCGGAGACTTGTGTAAAAAATAATATACGTTATTTTATTATTTTCACTTGGAGTTGTTAAGAATTTGTTTTTGAATTTTGAACGATAAGGATGTGTGGATTTCATGTCGCGCGAGAACTTGTGCGAAATAACATACGTAAATATATATACAAAATAATTTCTTATCGCGAGAGCATATGCAAAATAATGTTCGTAAATATATTTAACTAAATACTTCCACTTCCATAAACGGTTGAACCAAAACGGATAAACATAAAGCAGAAATTTATGAAAATTGAAAACAAAAATATATATATGTATGTGTATATAATATATACACGTATGTTTGAAAACTTACAGTAATATTTAAATAATTCTTTGATGTTAAAGGAAATTATATATATAATAAAAAAAAAAAGAATACACACACACACACATATACATATATATATATAGATATATATTTATATAGATATATATATATGTATACGTATTAAGAAAGCAAACTAAAAAAAATATTTTAAGCAAATAATGTTGACAAAAAAAAAGTAAATAAAATTATCGTTAGGGCCAAATAACAGTAAAATAAAAATGTGTTGAATGCAAACTGCAGTTTGTACAGCCTGTTGCTGGTGTATGTTTTAAAAATATTCTTGAAAGAAAAGAAAAAAAAAAAAAACAAACAAAAGGTATTCACAGTTGTACGTATGCAAAAAACAGCAAATAAATATAAGGCAAGGCATTCAAAAGACTACATGATAACAAAAACAACAAGTGCCAAATTCTAATTTTTGTTAGGAAAGAACCATTATTGTACCGGGGACATGTTGCTAAAAACAACCTAAACAGAAAACATGTTTCACTGGGTAAATGATAATCTATTTAAAAATTTTTCTTAAAATTCCAAAAGCAAGTAAAACCTATACACACATATATATATATATATATATATATATACATATATGTACGTATATATATATATAAATATTTATGTTTATTATTATTATATATACATACGTATATATATAAATATTACATCTTTTCATTTCTTGCATGTGCTAAAGAGGCGATATTAAATTACCACGAAAAGAGGAAGAAAACCATCCTTTAAATTCAAATTACACGCTTTAGTAGAGAAAAAGATTACCATTCAACAAGTTTTCAAAATTAAAGGACGTGCCAAGCATAACATTAATTATTATAACAAAGAAAAAAAATTCTTTTTTATTTTTTTTTTTTTTTTAAGAATCAGTCGGGAAAAAAGTGCAGTGACATCAAATGACACACGAAATAAAACCAAAAATTTTCTGAAAACAAAAGTACCTCAAGCACAGAAATGCTTTTATGAATTCAACACCAAACCTCAAAGACAAACCAAGCCAACAAAACAAAAAAAAAAAAAATAAAATAAAATAAATAAATAAAAAAAAAATAAACAAAAAATGAAAAGAACAACGATTACATTAAAACCAACCTAAACGTTTTTCCAGGAAACCACAAGAATATCACAAAATTA
>CCAG010020658.1:0-188159 GCA_001077435.1 Glossina morsitans morsitans
AGTTCTTTTAACATTGAGAAAAGTGGGTTAAAATTTTTATAGAATTTTTTGTTTATGTTTTTTTTCTCCATTTTTCGTTAAATGGTATATTGATAAAGAATGTTTGTACGAACTTCGCTAGTAAGTCTGTGAGCTGCATATGATACAAACTTACGCATATATGCATGTCGTTGTACATGTCGAGCCATGAACATAAATGAACATTTATTTTTTAATAAGACCAATCACTCGCAGGAGATGCCCCCTGCCTCCTGTTCGTGTAATGCGACGTCTGTCAGAAAGCGAAGAGAGGAAAGAGAAAGTGAGCAAGAAATATGGAGGTGATGGCCATAGCCAAGTGGAGGTGCGTCTAATCGACAGATGTTCTGGCCTTTTCACTGACTAAGCAAAGAGAACACTACCGCACTTGAGACTTGAACCCGCGAACTGTGACTTGATAGTCGCGGTTCTTACCTACTCGGCTGCTAAGGTGGACTTAAAGAGCAAATGTCACGGGAACTTCCAACTCTTATCAATCAAATATTAAAGACATGTTCATCTACTGTACAGCCATGTAAAGATCCCAAAGTATTTGAAAACTTGAACACTCATTAGTAAAATTGAAAAGGACAAGACCTTTAAATTTAAAACCAGATCGGCCCAAATGTTACCCGGTTTCATATCTAAATTTTCAATTAAAATTACAGTTTCCCATTTAGTGTTACTGAGTTTCCCAAGTGCACACAGACATTTCTGACGTTCGTTGCTTTTGTTGTTTGATTTCGGCTACTGCCGAACTCCATCAACCATTTTTAGAAGTTTATGGTGATGTCGCTCTGTCATATACCAATTGTCGGTTATGGTTTCAACGGTTTAAAAGTGCTGATATTGATGTCCATGGCAAAGGACGGCCCGGAGAATCGTAAAAGTTCAAAGGCAACGAATTGCAAGACTTATCGAATAGCTTAGTAGTTGATGAATCAACTGGTTCATGCTCTTGCCTGACGACTCTCGGCCACCCATTGCAATAGTTGTCAAGGATACAATGTTGCAGCTCGAAAGGGAAGTTCTGCTACACCCAGTGCACTCACCACACATAGCGTCTTTTTATTACCACTTGGCTTGATCGATGCAGCACGGCTGCCTTATGTAGGATAAGCACGCATATTGAGTGTGCGAGCAATGACACAACGGCATGGTGTTAGATATAATCGTATCGACCTTGAATAATATTTTCACATTTTTTACGAAGTTCTTTTTCGATTAATGTTTTTTTTTTTTTGTTTTTTGCAATTTTACGAAAAGAAAGATCGCAACATTTTCATTTTGTATCCTATTCGATTGCAGCTGCGCATAGATGACGTCTTGGCTCTACATACTGATATAAAATCTTAGATTTGGCAATCTATGACGTGGCGTTCCTATTGTTTTCAATCAAAAAATAAATGAGAAGAAAAAAATAATTATTGACACGAACTCTTTTCGCATATCACTGATGATTTGATGACTTGAATGAATTGCAAATTGCAAGTTAGTCAAGAAGCTATCCATACAAGTAGGTCAAGAAATGTTTCTAGGGTAAAATTTGTTATGCCAACGGTTGTTATTTTATAACAAAATGGTTTCCCATTTGGCAAGAAGCTTATAAACAACAATCTAAACGATAAACAATCGTTTCAGTCATTCATTCATAAAAGCACAATTGTCTTAAGTGAAACTTTTCAGATTTCCATTAAAATAATTTTTTCTTTTAATTTCTCTATATTTCTGGGAACAGTTCAAAGCCGTGCATTTTTCCTCAAAATACTTAGAATGCCTTAATACTATAAAAATTCATATCTAACGGATATGCATGCACAGTTTTCATTTTTTGTTGTATAATATTACAAAAAAAAATCCATAACGGTCAACTACATACATAATCAATTGATTATGCATTAAAGCATCAGGAATTTACACAAAACAATAACACATTCACTGAACATCAACGTTCGTGAAATCGCAAACAGAAAGTAACTAAAGTAAACTACACGTTAAGAGTTAAAATTTAATTGTAACTAACAACATGCAACGTTGTTTTCCTCAGTACGTTGTCTATATATTTTTTATTTTGAAACATAAAAAAAAAAAAAAAAAAAGAAAAAGAAATCAACGTGGGAGTCTTTTTATGAAGAATACAAGAAAAGATATCATTTATTGTTAGAAACTAAGAGAGAGTGAGAGTGCTTGGCAAGAAGTGTAGAGATTGTTTTTTCGCTTTGAATATTTATAACCACACTTTATGCATAGTGAAAAGTTTGCGACTCTATACTAATAAGTTTTTTTTAACTCTGCTCTCAAGCGTTTTTTCCAAGACTGATGGTATAGAAAATTCGTTATGCTGTTTGTAACAAGCAACAGAAACGATTAGCAATCCCATAAAATATACCTATATATGTATAAATATAATGGTGGCCAGCGTAATTGAATAGATTTGTCCCTATCTGGATGTCCGCTCGTACGTCCGTCCGTTCATTCTTTATTGCTGAAAGCTATTTGTCGTAAAGATTGAGGCTTGATTTGATATTTTGGTAAAAAATATGTGTGTGCACACATATTCGAGGTCAGCTTAACTGAATAGATTTGCGCTTATTTGGATGTTCGCCCGTCCGTCCGTCCGTCCGTCCATCCGTTCATTATTGATTGCTGAAAGCTATTTGTCGTAAAGTTTGAGGCTTGATTTGATATTTTGGTGAAAAATATATATGTTCGAGGTCAGAGTAATTGAATAGATTTTCCCATATCTGGATGCCCGTCCGTCCGTTCATTCTTTATTGCTGAAAGTTGTTCGATATTCGGTTTGACATTTTGCTGACGAATTTTTAGCAAATGTAAACTTCAATATGTTTGTGAAAACAATTTTCAATTTATAGCTGATGTCGATAGGAAAAATTGGTTAAAATTTTTTAACTCCAAATTCAGCATTGGTACGCTTACAGTTGCTAAGATTACAGTTATATAGCTCGGTTATGACCAGCACGCGAGATGTATTGGGATTGTGAAGGGTCACTAAATAATAAAAAAGATGATCTGGAGATTTGATTTTGTAAATGTATATTTTTAACTGATGTACGCAGTATCTTTTTAACTGCCAGACTCACAACTACAATGTCAATAGCGTGTTTTTCATTCTCCCATTCTCTCATATTCTCCTATTAGTCGCGTTAGATTAATTTAAAAAGTTGTTTAAATCGATCCTTAGATCACCCCATAGTTAGTTAAGCATCGTTTAATTCTTATTAGAATTTTTCTATTAACTTAGAAGATAACCTAATTGAAGCGAACGTTTCGTTGGCAATTAAAACAAATCCATATTTACAACGATTATGTAACTCCTTAGGAGAGATACCGTTAAATTGTGTTTGAAGTAGAACTTAAAATATACGTATATATATATGACATAAGATTTACACAATACGATATATGATGTAATTTTCGCTCCATCTCGCAATAAAATCTAAATAGACTGACTAATGATTTTGGCCGAACCGGCGTAGATGTAGGACTACAAACTAGTATGTATTACAAATTTTAAACAAATTGAATTTCAATCCATTGTTTACGCCCAGAGTTATTCAATTAAATGACTGTTTTTGTTTCAAAAATGTTCTAATCAGCAGAGATCGTGTTAGGGAAATCTTGGAATAAAATTAATGTTTTTTTTGTTTTTTGTTTTTGAAGGCTCAATACTTTTTATATTAAAGCATTTTTACTTGAAGTGATAGGTATCCTCGTTTAGCGACTAGGCGTTTAACGCTTTCTTACATGTTAAGTTTGCTTTAGAAACTTAATTCATATTTTCTTACTCATTTGTTACTACTTGTCTTTTGCTTGACTTGTCAGTTAGTTAGTTAGTCAATCACAACACTCTTACTTACTTAAAATAACAACGCAACAAACAGAGACATTACCACTGACCTACTCTGTGTTACGGTTTGTTGCTGATACTGTTGTTTTCTTAACTTTTCATGTTGTTTTGATAAATGCGATACGAATGTACTGTGAGAGTAACCCGAAACTGTGAAGTGGTAGTTAAGATAATCATTTAATTAAATTTTCGTTCTCATGCCTTGTATGGATTACTTATTACTTGCTAATATCTGTTTGTTGTATGTTTCCGTGTATGCTTGTGAGTGCGAGTGTGAGTGTGAGTATGCTTGCATGTTGCATATACATATATGTATGAAATGAGTTAACACACTTTATGTACTCTATACTCCTAAGACATATACATATATATATATATATATATATATATATATAAGTATATATGTATATATGTATATACATATGTATATTGAATAAGTGAGATATTAAAGAAATCATGAAAAGTTTAAAGAAATCTTCATTATGGTAAAGCCTTAAGCTGGAGTTAAAATTGAGTTGTGCTCTCTCTCATTCTGCAGAAATCATATGATTACAAACAAAAATTTTACTCTTCACCTTAAGGCAAATTATTTCGAATCTCGACTGCGAAACGTTTACACTTTATTATTATATTAATTATGGGGTATTAATGCAATAAATAACTTAACACTTACCGCAAAATGGTATGCCTTCCGGCATCCATGTGCCCTTATCGCAGACACGTCGAGCCGGTCCCAATAATTCAAAACCACGCTCACACGAATAAGAGGCCACTGTACCGTGCGTAAGATTAACATTCGAAAATACAACCGTACTGTGAGCCGGTGAGCCAGGAAAACTACAAGGCAGCTCTGCAAATAAAAGCAAACGAAATTTGTGAAAATTATATTAAAACAAATGTGAAGAAAAAAGAAAGAGAAAACGAAAGAGAAAACGAAAGAGAAAGAGAAAAAAAAGCCTTAAACCTAACATTACTGGCAAACTACAATTTGTGGCGTTAATGTACGTGCGCTGTTCACAAATCTTTTCACCTAATTTTGTTCGTTAAACCAAACACGATATGACAAGTTGAACGTGTGTGGACATTCAGGAAGTGTGCCCATACGATATTACCAAATGAAAGTTAAGACATTTGATTTGATCGCTGGCCAAAGGGGGTGAACAAGACAGACACTTAATTTATGTCCATAGCGACAATTTCTTTCTCAAAATGCTTATATAACTTTTTATGTTCACGGTAATATTCACCGTTTTCACTATTAATGTCTTGCAATATTTAGTTAAGTTTCGTTGCACAATTTTTTCTTTTTGTATTTTGAAGAAACAAACAAACAAACAAACAAAAAAAAAAAAAATCAGTAAAATAACAAAACAGAAAACAGTTTTTGTTTGCTGTTACTTCACAAATTAATTATTATAAATTAACAAACAAGGCAAGTTGTTGAAAATTTATAAAATATCTTACACTTATTCGTTTGTTTTATGCAACGATCAAGTTATCAAGTTATTCGGGATTTCCTCTTCTCTCAAATGCAATCAAATAATGAGCGAAACTTCCTCAGATTAAAAAATTCGCCTATAAGCCTCTTTAGCATATGTGTATGTGTATGGCAATGAAATGGAATGTCATAAGATTGTTCAACTTTTCACGATTCTTCTTCGTCCAGATAGACGAATAGGACTTAGGATCTTGCACTAATCGCATATGTAAGTATCAATATGTGGATGACGTGAGAAAGAAATTGTTGCTCTTTTGAGGCAAACCAGTCTTATTCGTAAGAAGCAAGCGCGTGTCCCATCGATGCAAACAAGTGATGGTTGGATTAGCTCGACTTTGGCGAGTAAGCTTTCACTGCGCACCGCGAACCGGTTTTCGTCTATGGATTGATATTTCGTTCGTTTTCTGAACAGCGAATTGTTCGAATCGATTATTTGTTGTTGGTAGGTGCGGATGGTACGCCTCATCAATCTGCTCATGAATTTTTACACCTAAGATAATCAAAAGAGATTCATTCTTCCGTTGATGTCGTCCTGGAGGAGAGAAAATGCTGAAAAACTCGACATTTTTATTGTTAGAAAAAGTGTTTGTGCGTTGCGATTACTGTTGGTATCAGGACTGCCTGATGTTGCCAAATGTCTACGCTAAAACATCACTTCACACATTCACATTCTTCACAAGTGGTGCTAGGGCCATCGATGGAAAGATTCCAGTTTCATATTTACATACCTAGTATTTTCTACAAAATCATCAACCTGTGGTGGTGAGTATAAAACGAACATGTTCGGTAAGATCTTTGTAGAATTTTTCGAACTATAAAATATTCAAAGGAAAATACAGGTTGATGGACGAGTGTATGTGCAGCATTTAGGCGACATATTTTTTTTTTTGGTGCAAACTTTAACAGTAGCTTGTGTAGCTTCTGTTATTCGCTATAACATCTGAACATGCACGATTCCATTTGTGCGATAGAACACCGCAGTCGATGGTTTACCTGGAGTCTATCGTACGAAAGTCGCATTTTAATTTCAGTGACAGTTAACAGATGGGCGATTAAATCATTCAAGCTAACTCGGTCTTATAAGCGACTAACCTTCTTCTTTCGCTCATCAGACGGTAGTTGGGACATGCAATTCCCCACTTTCCGTTTCGATGCAAGCCTCAACTGTAAACTCCTGTGTCGCCATCATAGATAAGGTGGACGCACTTGTTCGGGAAAAGTGTTGTACGATTTAACCATTTTTCAGTGTCGGACCAATGCACACGCAACCGTCATTCAACCAATATTTTTGGCTGCAGAGTGAAAAGCCCATAGCTCAATATTTTTGGAATAACAGTTTTATTGTTCTTTTTCTAAAACTCTGTAATTTTTTTTATTTACCTTAAAGTTAATTACATGCATGCATTGACAATTTGGCTGCACGCAACGCAACGCAACGCAATGCTATCGAATTGAACTTTCAAGTTTTTGTCTCACATCAGTTCTTTGTTCTCACATCAAAAACTCCACACAGAAGAATAAGTTGAGGTAGGCCTTGTTATTAGTGTGCTAGGTAGGGTTTAACTTATAATTTTGTGTATGAATTGAATGTAATTTCTTTTGTTGTTTGTCTGTTGTTAGTAGTGGCTTTAATTGTGAAAATCCTAAAAATTTTCTCAGCTAACCTAACATAATACATAATACACGTTACCTTGCACACATAAGATTTCATTTGTTGTTCTTTGGACAAATCAATTAACTGAAAAATTAAGCAATTCACGCCTTAACTTAGTTAAACGTTAACGAGAGTTTCCTTTTACGATTTTTAAAAAACTAAATTATATAAAGCAAAGAGCGGTAGGGCCAAACTACAATGTTGTTGTATCGCTACATCTAACATTACGGTTGACTGCTAATTATTATATTTGTCTGTCTTTCATCTAAGTCGTTTACAAAAAAAGGCAGACTGTTTTTGGTAAGAATAAGTCGAAAAATAAGCGTCAAGAGACGAAAAGCAGTATGAATTGTGAAACGAAGTATAGTGGGCGTGTTTATGTCTCTTACGTTTTAATAGTTTACAAATATGTTCCGTTGGTTTTTCTTTATAAAATGCATTTTAAATGAGGATCAGCAGCTTACATGTATGTCTTTAGCAAGCAACTATTGGAAAAGTTGCTTAGCCATGTCCGTCTCGCCATCCGCTTCAATATGTACGATCGCAATTTTACACTTTCAACCTCTATCTTAATTAGCTCATATTCGAAACTCAATCAAAGTAATTCTCGATATTCATCTATAATGCGCTTTTATTTGCAAATTTTAAATCCGTTTCTTTGCTTCGCTTTTCTACATATGGAAAAAAGTTTGCTTTGCCCGCTTAGATTTTCCGGCTACTTTCAAATCATGACATTGCTTTTTTTTGTATGACTTGGTAATACTGTCTTTGATATCTGCCTGTAGAGTTTCACGTCAATATATAATTAATTACTACATAGTTATAAGTGATTTTTGTATCCTGCACCGTGCGTAGTGCAAGGATGTATTAACACCCGCTTTGTACGGATGTATGCAACACCCATAAGCGCTTGAGATAAATGCACCTCTTATTATACCGATCGATTGAGAAGGCGATTTTAAACTTGTCTGTCCGTCTTGGTTTCTTGAATTCAATCTGCAGTCCGTAAATTTCGCGAAATTTTGATGAGATTTTTTCCGCTCTTTTAAAATGCAAAACGTGCGATTTCCGTCTTTATTAGATGAAGCAAAACATCGAGTCATCATCGCTGAGCGCCAAAATCATCGAGGAAAGCGAATAAGGAAGAGTGTTTAAAACATGGAAGAGCATTTGAATTGTCCTCGGACAGCAGACTAACTAATAGGAAATTAACGATAAAATATTAAATTTTTTTAAAAAAATAAATATATCTGCGGTAACATTATGACCTGTGTGTTTTATTTTATGTTAATGTGTAGTTTGTGTGGATGCATAACTAAAGGTAAACTTTAAATATAAACAATAACAGCGATGTGACTGAGAGTCACATCACGCTATGATTCGTTATAAGGACACGTGACAAGTTTGCGGTTAAAGGCGCTTTTCTCGAAATATGATTTTGCAAAACGGCCCACACAATAATTCCAATATTCACGAATTTTTTATAGGAACTGTGAAATAAGATTCTCCAGACAAAGTTGTACGATTTCGTTGATAAGTTAATTTAAACGTTAATTGCGTTGCCTTTTTTTTGCGAAAAATTCACTTTTTTCGTTCAAAATTCTCTGCGCAGATAAAATGATATTTTTTTTTCAAATCCGCCTGAGTGGCCGAGTAGGCTACGGATCTCGACTAACAACTCAATGGTCATGGATTCAAATCCCAAGTGCGGTAGCTTTGCAATTTTCTTCTCTTTTTAAATTAATTATAATTAACATAATAATAATAATATTTCTTTTTAATTTTTTTTTAATCAAAATTTGCACAATATCTACGGCCTGCTTTACGAGAAGTTCGTAGCGGTGTTTCTATTGTTTTATTATTTTTTCAAAAATTATTTGTTTATTTCACTTTAATACGTAAATATATGTTTAATAACCGACTTGAGTGCATGATGATTCTGTTCTTTCATCTCAGACGACTGGAGGGAAATGTTTTCTTTTTCGGTCTTGCAGTGACGTCATCCCTTAAGAACAAAAGCGTTGCATGTTTTCAGTGTTGTCATCGAATTCAAATGAAAAACCGTTAAGGGTCAGTGGCTTATCAGCGGCTTCTCTAGTAAGCAATTGTCAAAAAAAAGTAAAAAGTTTTATTGCCAAAATATAACATAAGGCACTAAGCGACAAATAATAGAAAAAAAAAAAACAAACGAAAAATGGAAAAAAATTTCTTTTAAAGAAAATTAGCGATTTTTCTGGTTTCCGACTTATTTAAATTGCGGTTTATGACTCTTAAATGTTATTCGCTTTTACAAGTTACCGGTTTGTTGTTTTTTTTTTTTTTTCTTTTTCTCATATTTGATTTTTTCCCATTTTGTTCAAAATTAAGTGAAAGTGATAGCGTGAAATAAAAAAAAAAAAAAATCATTTGTTTATTTGTTGTCTACGCCAACAATTTTCTGCAATTGTTTCGATTTTAAATTTCATTTAAGATAAAACGTAGACGATGATTGTGCTTTGAAGATCGTTCGCACTGACAACACTCTCTTCAATTCCCCAAATCTATTGACGTTTCTGATTATTCTTTGTTTTTGTACTTATTTGCTTTTTATGTTCAGAACGGCGACTATCAAATTGAATTTTTGCACGGAGAACACCCAGAGCAGCTTATAATCGATTAAAGGCGAACGCTTCGCAGCTTCATTGCATGTAATTAATCCATTGTCCTGCCGAGTACTCAGTTTTAATTTCAGTGACTGCGAGGAGCATTTCTGACATCGAATTTTTCGGAACGGAATCGAGCAAACCACTCCTCGTTCACTCGCAGCATTCTTACCGTACACCATATAAATTTTTTTTTGCAGCATTTTTACCTTTTTTATTGTAAAAAAGTTCAAATTAATATAACTTTTTACAAGAGCAGGGAGTTAGAAAACTATCTGCATAAAAAACGTAAGCTGAAATGGGATCTTTTAAGTACATGCTCCTTTGAGACAATCGGGCGAGTGTTGCCCGAAATATAGACATCAACACCATCCCGCAGTCTTTTGTCTGCGAAACATTTTCAATATGACCTAACATATACTATAATAAATAAATATTGGCTGTTATAACGCCATTCAATGACAGGCAAAGCCCGTCATACCAATTGAAATGATCTACTCTCGTTAATTTATTTCCAATTGACCATAGAATTACTTAGTAAATCGATAGATGGTTATGATCAATTGGAAGTTCGAAGATTTACTTCGATTGCGATCCTTACTTCTGCAAAACGTTTTAAGCATGTTCGTCTGTCTGTCTGTGTATCTCTCTGTCTAATGGCCGCGGTAAACATTCTTCAGATTAATTGTTTCCAATTTGGCAGAAACATCGGAAGTTCTTGTGCGTAGGTTGGTGTTGAAATTGGGACAAATCGGTTGGAGGACGCGCCTACAGTATCACGTAAACTGAGAACATTTCTATTTTTCAAAAGCAATAAAAAATTGGTATTTCGCTCATTAGTCACGAACTACAGCAGAGAAATGTACAAAAATATGAGCATATATTCTATAGGCGATGCTTTAGCGTCTGTACAAAAATGAAAAAAATTGACCACGCCTACCCAATCAATTTTAATTTTTGTTCAATATCTTTATAACGCGCAGAAGCAAGTTTCAAAAAATCGATAAAATCCAGAGGTAATTCAGCTAAGCGAGTCCGTCTGTTCGTCTGTTCAACAGTTTAGTGGCACATATTCTCCCATACACAAATATATCGTCTATTAATTTGCAAAAGAATTTGAAAATTACCCGAACAGCTTAAAGAACACGCCTACAACGGCTACATAGCTATACAACCGAAACTGAGAACACGTTTGCCTTTCGTGTCTTATGCTCTTTGCTCATAAACTACACAGATACACGTTGTAAACTTCCAAAAAATTATTATACAAAAACAAGAAAAATCAGCCACGCCCATTCAATATTATGTAGCATGCAAATTTATATTTCGCCTTTTTGTCCATCTTTTATAGGGTAACGGCGACGAGTATAAAAGATTCGCTCACGATCGCATATAATTTTCATACCTTTTGATTATTATTCTTTTGAGGGATAAATCAAATTGGAAACATAAAGAAAACGCAAAGATCGATTGTTATTTAGACATTTTAGTTGGAAGATTAACTACATCAGTTACCTAACCTTATGAAGTTTGATCATCATTAAGAGGAACCGGAAAACTGAGTTTTGTTTTTTTTCGCCCCCCGAAAAAAGAATAGAAGTGCACTTTTGTGAGTACAGTGCACTTGTATTCAAACGTTGATTCTTATCCGTTTAATAAACTTGTTAAGCGCGTCTTGTTATACCGTACACACTTCACATACAGTGAAAGGGTATATTAACTTTCTGCTGACGCAGGCAACACGCAGACAAACTTGAAATAGATCCCACCAATCGATTCAGAAAGTGATTCTAAGTTTGTCTGTCCGTTCGTCAGGCTTGTATTCGTGTGTTCGACATATTTTGACGAAACTTGGGTAGACCAACGTGTTTTGGCCCGCAAGAATCGTCGCTTATTTTGCAAACGTTTTATATGAACAATTGAATATGAAGCGAAATTATGTACGTAGGGTATTTTATGGTGGGTCGTGTCCAACTATAGCATTTTTACTTGTTTCAAATTCGCAAAGAGTGTGGCATTTTATTGTAAAAAAAAAGAAAGAAAAAAAAAGCTCATAAGACCATCTGTGCATTCCATAAATAAAATATAGTAAACGTATATAATACTTCGGTATTTTAATTGTCTTGACAAGATTGTCGTGAAATTTATTATCATTACCACACATTTGTTTATTTATTTATTTATTAAGTTTTTTTTTCTTTTTTTTTCTCAGCATGTGTAAATTTGTGGCTAACGTTAGCAATTTTTTCAAGCAAACTCGTCAAGTTACAAGCGATTCGTTCGGGTTGGGAGTGAGGTGATTGAAATTTTGTTTAAATTCAATCTGACAAAAACAATAACAACAACAATAATACAGATAAAAGGCCACTGCACATAATACAGAATACTTTACACACGTACAGTGAAAAAAACCAGATTATCAAGTTACCGCATAGTCTTCTTTACATTTTCAAATTTATTACTATTTACAAAAGCTATTAATGAGATATCTGTGCAGTTGTCACTCATTTATACGTTTGGCTCACCGTACGTTAAACTGAATACGCAATTCGAATAAATCTTTTAGTATAAAAAATGCGCAGAAAAAATGCTATATAATAAAATTTATAATGCACTAAGATGTTATAAAAAGATGTGTTTAATTAAACCAGTGTTTCCAAACTCGAGCTCAGCCTATTTACATCAATGATAAAATACCAGGGTCCCGCCAACATTGCATATGATTTACTTATCAGTAGATTTAATGTGAAAAATGTCTTTTTAATGACATAAGACTACGCTATGAAAAGAAAAAAAAATAAGAAAATTAGATTTTTGCTGTGACCGAATCCTTTATGCCCTTCGCTGTTATACTAAACAAAAAAAAAAAAAAACAAATAACCAAAAAGCAAAAAACTGAATTTTCATACTCACATATAATAAAAGTGAACATTTATATCCTGCGGCTGTTGTAATTTGCGCATAATGGACAGAAAAACCAGAATGCCGGGATGTGTGCTATGGGCGTGTCCATTTACCGATTTCGTTTATTTCTAATATCAACCCGAGTACGAGGACGCTTAACGTTTTTGGCAAATTTCAAGCAGATATCTCTATATTTGCACCATGAGTAATTAACAGTCCGATGAACACACGGACTGACAAACATTTTTAGAACGATTCAAATTTGATACTGATCAATGCTATGTCGACATTACAGGGTTTCTGAAGGTTCTTTCTGGGTGTTTTAAAAAAAAAAAACACCGAAATTTCAATAGTTTGCTAATATTGATTGGGCGTGGCCGATTGCATATCCATATTTGTACAAGTCCTATAGAATCATTCATAGAATATCAATGTAAATTTTTATCGTTGCATCCGTTTTGGTTTACAAGTAACGTCCCAAGAAAACATTTTAAAAACAGAGGTAGCTTGAGGTTTTGTTGTCCTATAGACGTTTCCTATGCTCGATTTAGCTCAATTTCGATACCAACCTAACCGTGCAAGAAATTTGAATGCTTCTGCCAAATTTGAAGACGATGGCTTCAGTTTTGGGACCAGACGAATGTTTACCGCAGACATCACACAGACAGACGGAAAGACAAACATGATTAGATTGATTCAGAATTCGATGCTGATCGAGAACATACACATTACACGGGGCCTCTGAAGTTTGCTTCTAGATGTTGCAAGCGGTTTGAGAAAACCCTTAGGCGGAGTAGAAAAACGATATTCGATGAGATTGATTTACGTAGCACCTAAGACAAGTACATAGGTATAGTAAATATTGGCCATAGAAGTAAGCCATTAAGGAACATATTTCAACATTTTTACTACCATCCTGAGATTATTTGAAGTTTTACAATTTGTGGACCGTGATATCAAAGTCATTTTGCGAGGCTTTACCTCGCAACTTATTTAAGAATATATGACGTTTTGCAGGAAGTTTTAGTTTTCTTTTTCCAATTTTCTATAATTGATTTAAACCACGCATGGCCATCAATACAGAATTTATTTTGTTATTTTTTGGAAATGCTCTCAAACGAATATGAAAGACATTTCTGAAGACATTCGTTAGCGGATGTGAAAGGTTAGAAATCAAAAGGCAAGAGAACTTAGCTGTGAAGATTTCTTTAAAAAAAAAAATACCACCCTATTCGAAGCGCCTCGGCTTTAGTCTGATAGGCCCCAATAAAGAAAGGAGATCTTCTTCTTGCAAAGTGTATAGAGATTTCCACCTTAAGGAGTGCTTGGTACGACGCCTTCTACGTATTTAATAAAATAGATTTAAGAAATATTTACTTAACACATTTTGAAACAATTACGCGCAGTTACAATTTTCTTTTCCAACGAAGCAAAAATGATTAATGAATCAGTGCAATTATATGAATAACGCAAATGCTATTATAACAGATATGAAATTTTGAACTGCAGAAATCTATTAGTGTTTCTTACCAAACACCGTCAGTATCTATTACTAAGAATACCGATTTTATTGCCATAGCAGTGGAATGCATTTTTCCTGGCATTCATAGCACAAGTCCACTGTCTCGCTATGAATGATTACTTATGTGAATTTGGACTTTCTTCCGCTATCATCGCAGATTCCTCTCATCCAGAATTGTGTCATCTTATATATGGAGTTACAATTTTAATGTCAAAAGGCTTAATACATTTGATTCAACATAGTGATGAATGCACTCTGAATTATCGCTTATTAATGATTCAATATGATTTTATTTGGATCATCGGTTCTTATGTCTGTTAATATATGCGTATATTTTAAGGAAATTAATTAAAAATTTGAAAAACTTTTGTTAGAATTCTTTCACTTATAGCGAATAACGATGCAATATGCGATTTGGCACAAATGTTTATTGGAGTCATCTAAAATTTCAGAATGAAAATGGTGTCATTCACTTGAACAAAAAAAAAAAAAAAAAAAAAAATACTTAACAAAATAATAGTTTACAACAGTTCTTGTATATGAGTTTGCTTGAGACAGCGAGTATCCAAGACTCGCCTTAAGGTGTACTAAGCTTTCTTACTTGTTTCTTCTCTTCTCTTCTCTTCTTTTTTTTTATTTTTTGTTTATTTTCTTTTCTAGAATTAGCTGTCTGTCCTGTGAGCGTAGAATTCTTAAGCATTGAAATGCATTTTTACTATTGTTATGGAATGTCTTGCAGCTGCTACTTTTTACTGCTCCTGTAAGAAATAACATAACATTACATTACATACATGAGAGTATGCTATTTGGAAAAACCATTACGTACGTGTTTATTATACAATCAATAATTTCATAACGGTTTTGCTAATGGTAACAGAAACTGTTGAAATAGCCAAGAAAATAAAACGCTAGAGAAAGAGTAGAAACAAGCAAAAAACAAAAAAAAAAAAAAATAATTCGAAATTCTTATGTGGTTGACAAGATCTTCTATAACTCTTTCTTGCCAGTCCATCCGTCCGTATATAAAAGGTGAGTGTAATTAAATGCTTACAATTGATCAAGATGGTAGATCGTATACATATATATGGTAGAGCGTATATATATGTGCGCGTATATAAAGATGCAAGTAACATTTCCTTTGTATGGGGAAAATGTGTGTTAATGGTCATTGTGACACACTTTAAACGGCAAGATTGTATAATAAATGGTTTTGCGTTTTATGGGATTTGATGGCTTTTTGCTTCTTTTTTTTTCGGTTCTTGTACTACCAACACAACTGAAAATTTATTGTAAAGTGTTCATTTGAAAAGATATCTTTGCAAAAAAGCTAATGCTTTTCAAATCGTACAGTAGCCGTACTTGCTTACAATGTTTCGTTTTTTTTTTTGTTGTTTTTATTGTTAGTTAACCACCCACCCGCTTACTATTGTAAGTTTCTCTTTATTTCAAAAGTTTACCAAAAAAGTTAAGGTTATTTTAAGAAACTGTTTTTTTTTTCTTTTTTTTTTTTTGAAACAATACTATTTTTTTAGTATCTTTCTGATTTTATTGAGATACTTATACTAACTACATGACTCTCTGAGTGCTTCATGCACTGATTGCTTTGATGTTAAGAAGATACAATAGATTGGCAGTAGGCAGGTAAGCAGTAGAAAACTGCATAAAGGAAGTGAATACCGTATAAGAATCAACACTTAAATATATGCAAGTTTTAATGATTTAACTTCTGGTTTCTTATGATAACAAACCTAAGCGCACAAATTTGCAATTTCACAATTAATACTATTAGGAAGCTATTAAAGGCTTTCGGGCTCACCCTCGCAATTATTTCAGAAGACCGAAGCACAGAAAGTGTAACTTGCGGTTAATTCGTAGATCTAACGTAGCTTAAATAAACAATATGTTGTTTTCGACGTGACAAGTCTTTGGAGTTTAAAATTAGGGATCTTTGCATTATCAACAAAGCGTTTCCGAAGAAGTGTGGCACGTTCGCAGGTTGAAATTGTATACAGATTCATTGATATTAATCCTAATCCAACCATAATGATCTCTTGAGACTCATTTGAAGTTTGAATTTATGTTTTTTGCTTATCGTAAAAATTTGTCTTCTTCTTTACTTTAAATAAACAGTTAATACTAAAACAAAAAGAAAGAAAAATTTGTAAATTTGAAGTTATTTGCAGTCATGTTATCCAAATTAACCCTTTTCATAAAATGTGTATTATTATGCCACGATGTGTCTCATGGACACACAGTCAGAACTATATCCCATATCTTGGACACCAGCGACTCAATCGAAGACAACATTTGTTTTAGAGATGTGTTACCATTTGAGAAGAGTGACCGTTTGTTATAACGTTTGATAATTTGTTTACGAGCTATGAACAAAGTTGAAAGTTTATGCAGATAAATAAAAAAAATTGTATCTTATTTCTTAAAGTTTTTTTCTCGTTATGGTACGCACTCGAATGAAAATATTAAGTTGGTTTACAGCCTACCAATCAATACCCTCCATCATAATTCGCTTCATACACTTAATGATATAACGATTTTTCAACATGATGGTTTATATTGACAGTGGGACAATGTGACCCAACATCTTAACATATTTCAATAGCGTTCGTCCCTGGGCTAATGCCCGGCGATGTACCAAATTTTATTAAAACATATTTATGTGAGAAAATTGTGACTAGTAAGCTGAATGCAAAAATACAAGGCGGACAGACGGACAGATGACTTGAGATAGATGCAGGAAATGCTTCTGGATCGATCGGTATAATAAAAGATCGTTCTGTCTCAACTCTTTCTGCGCACATTTAATTCTTGCATTACAAGCGCCTTGTGCATAATATTTTATGTTTGCGTAAAGCTCTCTTGTTTGGATATGTACGAACAAAAATATTAAAATATATTGATTCTTCCGAGGATTTCTCCTATGTGCGCGAGAGTCATATCAAAGAAGGCAGACGACCGAACATTTGGATTTTAAAACTGAATATGAAAATTTATTGCTATTGATTGGCTATTTTTAGAAGATGCTGAGCTCCTTTGTATTAAATGTGAATATCGACACCGTATAGTAGATTGTCTCCAAAATATTAAGATGGTAGCTTAATATTAAGGATACATCTTGATATGTTGTCAATAATTGTCTCCAAACACTTGAAAATCGGAACAACCTATGCTGTTATTAAGATATTATTTACGAACTATTAAACCCTTGACAATATAAACTAAAAATGCATTCTTATTGGTATTGAAAAACAATGCAATTTAAATTTTCTGTTGTGGCCTCAGTTGATAGAATTCTGCCCGTGGCTTTTTAAAGGAATTCGCGATTCACGTAAACGATTGATAATACTCTGACATTGCCTCAGATTCAGAATGTCCAGTGTACGCAATAAAAATTCCCAAAGAATTTTTGCATTAAGGAGAGTACGTACGAGCGAACTTTCTGTTCTGTTTCTGACAATTACTACACTTCCTCTATTTACTGAACGCACTAGTTTTCCAGAGTACTTTTCCATATAAGACATCTCTCGATTCCCTTTTTTTTGCACTTAAACCACAACGCAAACTTTGCGAGACGTTGCAGAGAATTGAGAAGTTTCTGAGACTTTAATCTACTGTTGCGAGTTGTTGTCTTTTTGTGCCGTGAATTGTTATCTAACGCTCGAAAACTAATTCCCATTCGTTACGTTATAATACAATTTCGCAAGTAAGTGTCCCACTTTTGGGTCAGAAAGTGTGTAAAACGAACGTTGAGAGATTGTCTTTTTAACGATTGATAAGAGTTTTGTAAAGCAAGTTTACGTTTCTGCCTTTGCTTGACCTTGATCGCTTTCATATTCACTTTATACTCACTTGTCTCCAAGTGGTATTCACACTTTTTATGATTTATTGTGTTGTCATTGCAATAAGCGAGTGATTTGTTTCGCGATTTCGGGAATCGAGAAAACGTTTTCTTAGTTTTCGCTTTGCATAAATAACATATTTATGAGTTCGGTAAACAGTTCATCTCCCAAAGAGGGAAATCCGCAAAGTGTTTAATACATTCGAGCTAAAACTTCTCTCATCTTTATAGCGTAATATCTTATGTTTGAGTTTAACACACACCTCCTTGCACACCTATTCGCCCGTATATATCATGGAGTTTGGCAAATTAAGACCACTTTGTAGGTAGTTAAGCTCAACATATTTTAGGCCATTGAATATTTTTTTGTTTTCATTTGTCCACGCAAACCAGTCCATCTTAAAGAAGGTCATCCATATATTTCTGTGTAACTTACAATCGTAACTTGGCTTAGAATCAGTTTTTCTAACTCTCTACGATATCGATAGCCTCAAGAATACTTACAACAACAATATAACCCAATTTAACTGAGAAATTATTTAGGTTGATAGATGAGATTGCTATGAAGAAGAAGGTGAATATTAGAATTTTTTCTCTATAACTAAAATTTTTAAGAATTTTTATATAAATGAAAGTTTTTTTTCTGTTCTTCTTGCCTATAAAACTTGTTTCTTTTTTTCTATGCACAAATTTTTTATTATACAGATTACATAGAACGTTTTTTTTTTTTTTTTTTTTTTTGTTTTCTTTATAGCACAAATGCTGATGAATCTTATTTTACAGGTTTACAGGTTTGGTTTTCATTTTAAACGTTCCATTAACTATCCCCTCAATGCTTAAATTTTCTATAAAAAGTGGTGTTTAGACTATAAAGAATATTTAGCATAAATGTTTATAGAGAATCAGAAGCAAATAAAAGTAGAAGAGAAAGTGGAAATAAAGTGTAGAATGATAGTTAATACCTAAGCATGATTAAGATACCTTTCGTTGTTGTTAAATCGAACACGAGGCTAAGACGAAGAAGGTCTTCTCACATTCTGTGATTGAAATAATCGCTTGCAACGATAATAAATTCGATACTCGCTTCGAAGATTGCTTCGAAGAAGTCTCATTATTGGTATGATTTCTCCCTCCGATAATTGGCATTAATCCGAATTGGTTTAGGTTATGAGAAAGTTGCGTATAATCTACTTTGCAACAATTAACTTCGCCATATTTTTGCATCAAGTCCACGATGATGCTTCAAGTCCATAAATGAAAGAAAGTTTTTACGAATTGTTACGAGATCAACTTTGGAAGGTTTTTCAATCAAAGTTAGCTAATATTTTGATTGGGCAACCGAAGGCTATCGGAACATTTCGTACAAGTTTTCCATGACTGGAGATTGATTGCTTGCTAGGGCTAGGGCTAACTATGACACGCGGGGTTTGATTTGTGTATTAATGCGGGGATAGATGGGTTAGCGTAATGAGCAAGTTACAATCCTATCAGAATCCTATTAAAAAAACAAGACATTCTGTACAATTCCTAGGTAATAAGGCGACTAACTTCGATGCGATTAACCATCGATGACCGATGATAACTGAAAAAAAAATCTTATTTCAATTTTTTATTCACAAGTTCCATACGTTCCACGAGTATAATCGCTAAATAGTAAAATGACCACAACATTGGCGAAAATGTCATCGGCCAAAGTGTAATGCATAAAAAAAGAAATCAGTTTTAGTTGATATTAAAAATCAGACAAAGCGTTTCATTTCTTTTTCACAAACGAATCGATGGATTGATTATAAATCATATTTGAAGTTAAAAGCAGAAATAACTGGAACTTTAATTTGTTTTTGTAATTTCTGATAATATTTTGCAATGAAAGTCTATCAAGAGCGCCACTACTTTTTCGACGATACGATTTTTAGTTTAAGTGTCGCAGAATTGTTACTATTGTGTATTCCTTCACGTATCTCACGGCTACTATCACTATTTTTAGTTTAGTAGAGAAAGAGAAGAAAAAAGCAAGAAAGAAAAAAAGAAAAAAAGAAAAAAAAGAGGGAAAAATGCGGTCAATTCTTAAATGAACCGTAATCAATGACCGAAATTATTTGGAATGACCAGAAAAAAGAAGCACACAGTGGCGTGTAGTAGTAGTGCAGTGCCCACAAACTTACATTACAGTACACTATTTAGTTGTTGTATAACTTGAAGATGGGGATGTTGCGTTTTGTGCCTCTTTTTTTTCGTTTTAAACATTTTTTTTCCACATTTTAGCATAATTACAGAGTAGCCGACTAGTCGTAGAAATACTTATTGGATGCAACTTATACAAAAGTGTGTTAACGCGTTACGTTCAACCAAACAAATGACTGACTGACAATAGTGGTGGCAATCACCAAAACAATCTCTTGCCTGATGATGTTCGAAATTGAGCAAAAACCGAAACCTGTTATACAATGTTTTCTAAAGAAATTTTCTTATTTTATAGAAGAAGCATACACCATAGAGATACTGCTGTATTGCTTGCTGTCCGTCCACATATCATTATCTTCCAAGAAACGATTATAAACCTATGTGCTCATGTGTACATTTTAACCATATGTACTAATAGTGTGACTAAATGTGTGCAAATATATATATATATATATATATATATATATATGTATATATGTATATATGTATATATGTATATATGTTTGCACATTCGCTTGCTGCGGTTGTACATACTCTGCACCAAATAAATGATTACAGTTGATCTTGTATAGTTTATGTAACTGTTTATTATTTCGATATGGTTGGCTCTTCTCTTACTATTTACTGCAAACATGTGTTTATATGCCTATGTCAGGTTTATGATAAAATTATATAAGGAAATAATAACAGGAAAAATGTAGTTGGTAAAGATGATATTTAAGAAAAAATAAGAAATAAAAATAAAATAAATAAATAAATAAACTCTTTGTACTAATAATGATTTAGTGGAAAGCAACAAAAAGTCATTCCTAAATAATTTATTATGGCATTAAAATTAATTTAAACGAAAAGCTTATTTATATTTTGCGTTTTTATTCCTTGCCTGATACTACCTTACACCATTTGTGGTATAGGGTATATTAAGTTTGCACTTAGTTACGTAACACCCAGAAGTGCTCAAGATAGACGAACATTTTATTATTACGCTCGTCCGTCTGCCCGTCTGATATCTGCTCATGTATTTTCGTGTTCAACCTACAAGCCGCAATTGTTGAAATATTTTGATGAAATTTTATACATTGATCTACTTTGAGTTAGGGACGAACGCTAATGAAAATGGTTTCAATCGGGCCACTTTTCCGACCACTCCCTATATAAAGCCTTATTTAGAAAAGTCGTTATATAAAAAAAAAAAAAAAAGCTGAGTAATAGTGCTTCAATATTCTAAATTTGTTGAAAAAAATTCCTTCGACGGGGACAATTTTCGAACCCCCTCTCCTATAACCGTTTCTAGGAAAACAGAATTTTTATATAGTAGCCACAGGTACAACTTTCAGTAGCTCATGGTGGAAATTGGTTCGCAGTAGTAAATTATTAAAGGAATGAACTCTACCGAATCCGGAGCTAGTAGATCTATTTTTTGGATACCATCGCATATAAGAATTCCCAGGAAATGTAAACTCTAGTATACCCAAAATCCTTAATTGGCAATGTTTTATGAGGAAAATTTGTTCATATACTAACAAGTGCACCAAATTTGAGGCACATAAGTCTACTTCTGGGACCCTACTCCATATAAGATTTCTCATGAATAGTAAGGCTTCTAGAAAGCGATTTAATTTTTAATATTTTATGAACAATATTGGTCCATAGCAGTAATTTAACAAAAAAATTAGGCCTATGTTTTAGATGTTAACTTATAACCTATATAGGGGCTATCATGAAAAGCAAGCCCTTATATGGAGAGAAAGTGTAATTTCTAGCTTTTTATAACAAAGACTGGATAATAGTGAAAATTACGTTTGCTAAACTTCGATCACGCCATGTGATGCTTTGAGCATCCTCCACTATGCGGGCTTTCGTCAAAAGTATACCTTTGCATGAGAGTAATGTGTAATTTTTGGTGCACTAGTGCCAAGGCGAGCGAATATTATTAGCGAGTATTAGGTGAAGTGGTGTAGGGTATATAATTGTCGGTCTTATGCGTTGTTATTTGTTTTAGCTTAATTTACTTTGCAGCTAAATATCAAATCGCCGCATTATGTGAATTAGATTAGGTTTTTGACGTACGTAGCTGACCTACTTTAATATAAACCGAATAATTTATACATTTATTTATAATTAAAAATGTTAAAACAAATGAAAAACACCTGCAAGCGTTTAAAACATTTTTGATGTGTTCTGTAATTGTTTAGGTTTTAATGATGAAAAACCAAACAAATCGTATATTATGAGGATTTGCTGCGCTTGTTAAACCGGTTTGGTTTTTTTTTGTTGCTACAGTCAAAATTATAAATTCATATATATCCAATTTTGAGCAATACATACACTTTATGCACGTAATATGATTAGAATTAAAAAAATTAATAAAAGTCCAGTAAGCAAATTATATTCAACTTAGAGCGAATACCCATCACTTGAGACTTTAGTCTTAAAGCAATGTATTTAACATATTCAGCATAACAACAACAATTATTTTATTAAATATGGGCGTCTCAATTTTTCGATTGCAATAGTTTTTGTACTGCTCTTCTGGTTGACCTCACACAATATTTTCAATGACTTTTAGGGCAGTTAATAACAATTTTTTCTTTATTACGGTTGGATAAGTGGATTATGACTGTCTTCAAGCTTCGTCTGTGTTTATCAACTAAGAGTAGACTTGTGAAGATTGTAAACGAATTTTAGCGATAGTGGACATTCTAATAACAGAGAGGTGGACGAACCGACAAGGATGAAGGATTTACTAAATCGATTTAGAATCTTATACTGATCGAGAATATATCTACGTTATGCCAGCTATAATGCGCATTGTTGGACGATAAAAAACAAAAGGAAGTCTATCATATACCTCCACTCCTCGATGGATAGTACGAAAGTGCACCGAAATTATGCCAAAATTGCATGAGAATTTTAATAAAATTCTTACTTGGTAAAGTCGGAAATAGATTTGATAACATAACCATAGGATACGAGCGTATGAGGCATTCTCCGAAAACTATTTGCTATGTTTGATGAGAAAACTGTACACTTTTATTGTCTTGCACCCTACAATGTGATGCTGGCGATGAACACCTCGCACATCATTCTTCTTTAAATGCGAACGTGGCGTTTGCGTGACCTAAATCCAAATTTGTCAGAACTGTTTCCAAATTTGCTGAAGACAGCGACTGATAGACAAATTTATTTTTAATTTGCATTTTTTGATCGCGGATACGTAACATCCCGTCGGATTCGATCATAAATGTTCGTCAGAATTTTCTGTTAAACATAGAGAAATGGAGGAAAGCTAATCACATCTAGAACTCGTCGAAAAGCCAATAATTTAACCTTGTCCAGTGGGTCACTTTTCAAAAATAACAGTCAAGTGAATTCAGGATAAAAGGACTTTCATTAAAAATTTCGCTTTTTTGGAATGTAAATCATATTTTCGTACATAGGCCATAACGGATTTATCAGTTAATTGGCTACACATAATCAGCCGATAGACACCATTCTACAGATTTGTTTAAGATTAACCGTTTTCAGTGCAGTACTTTAGGGCGAAAGAACTCTTCGAAAGAAATATATTGGGTCTAGAAATAACTCTTTCTCGAATTTTCTTTGACGAAACAAAGCAGTTATTTTAAAAGACTGTATTTTATCTATTAGTTTCCCAACTTTTTAAAGCAGAATTCTAATTACAAGAGAAAGTGCTCTTGTGCGTTTATTCACCATCTATATGGTGGGGTCCGTGCTCCAACAGACACCAACTTATCAATTGAAACTAGTAGCAATTATATCTACGAAACATAGCGACGAGAGCAATATATTGTAATTCAATGCTGTTAGCATTTTCTCGACAAGTTTTCCCATATCATGCTGAAAACTTGGGACGTAATCTTTTTTGCATATCGCGCCGAGTTTTTCAAATCCATTATACCTGTCATATACCTGCCCTTGGTTGATAACATGTCTTAATTGCCTGAGACAATTCATAATACACAAAACTCAATTGACTCTTCTACTTAACGCAAGTGCAATGGATATTCAGTCTTATCGCCCAAGCTAATGATGCGCTTAATCTGCATTATGGTTGTTTGAGCTCTGGAAATTGTGTAGAATCCATTAATTGTTTATTACTCGTCACCGTATTTTCGTATTAAGCAGAAAAAGTCACGTGTTCCGCAAAAGCGATTTTTTCTCTTTTGGCACAGAATTCCATTCATTCAAAGCCTCAAACAGAGATAAGGTATTTTTTCTACACTTATACGTTCTTGCATTGTGTTTAGTAGACACACATAATTTATTCGTTCGACAATTGTTTCATTTGTAAACAATAAAGAAACCATTCATTTTTTATGCTCCTTTTTAATAGTTTGTGTAATATGCGACGCTATTTAACAAAAAATTTGAATTATTTGTTTAACAATTTGTTTGCTAAACAACAACTTACGCAATAAGCTTATTATCGTCGCCTTCTTTGAAGAAGAACAAAAAAAAAAACAAATATATTTTGCAATAATTTAAACGTTATATTGTTGGCATACTTGTTAAATTTGTTAATTAGTTATGACAAAGAGGCGGCACCCTAGGGCGCAGTCAGGTAACCTGTTGTAATCTAAACCATACGCCTATTAGCGAGTTGTTTAGTTAAGTGAGTAATTGCTTAAGTTATTTACTACCAGAAGGGAGACGCATGTTAACCGTACGCAAACAGGTAAACCGTCCAATGCAGTCAATCGATGTATATATCAATAATCGGCTGGGATCATATCATTTTTTTGCACCCAGTACCTTGTTTTTTGCAGGGATGCTGTACGATAATCCATAGAACGTATCTGTAAACTTTTATTATTGTATTTGCTGTAGCTCCCGAATAACGAATAAAAACACTCAAGTTTCTTTCGGTGTTCTTAGTTTAACGTGCACTGTGTACTTCCTCACACATCAATTTTCGTTGCTAGAACTTAAAATGTTTTTGCCCAATTTGGAGCCGGTATCTTAATTTTTGCGACCGCGGGAGGCTCTAACATAGATCATTAGACAGATAGACGGACAAACCTGTCATTTCGACTCTGAATTTGATAGTGATAAAGAGTATGTGCAGTGTGTTATTTCGGTGTGTCTACGATCGTTTTGACGGATTGAGTCCCAGTCAACTGGGTGCTGAGTATAAAAGTGCGATAATTGCAATTGAATCGGTCAAAACCGAAATTGCGGTACTAAACTTTATATCAATATTTGCTATAAGCTATCAGCTATATTCTTTCCTTTTCGTGAAACTACCCGTGATGACTGTTTTCATACCTGATTTAAGTCCAGAGCTCTATAACAAAAGTGATGGACGGACGAACAATGAAACAAAACTCGTCTATTCCTTATATCCTACACCACTCGTGGTACTAAGTTTCTACGGACCTATGTATCACGCAGAAGCTCTTAAGAAAGACCCACCTTTGATTATACTGACCGATTTAGAAAATGATTCTTAGCCTGCCTGTCTGTATGTCCGTGTGATGTCTATCCACGTAAAGATATGTTCAAGCTGTAGGTCGCCATTTGCGAGATGTTTCGATGAATTTTAGTATATTGACGCGTTTTGGCCGATGGACGAACGCTATTAAAAACCGTTTGACTCGGACCACTCCCCATACAATGCCATATTTTGAAAAGTCGTTATATGGAAAAAATTGCAATTTTCAAAATCTCTCGACAAAGGTGACTAAGTAGTAGTATTTGGGTATTCTAAGTTGGTAAGAAAACTTTGCATTTTTGAACCCTCTGTCATCTAACGGAAAGTGAAGTTCAAAGGTCTGATCTTCAATTCTTCATAATTATTGCAATCTGTGGCAAAAATAAGAATTGTGTTAGACAATATGTCGTAGGGTATTTAATAGTCGGTCTAGCCCGTCTATAATGTTTTCATTTGTTCTCTGATTACTTTTGAGAGTAATTCACATGGTTTCCTTATTGCGTATAATATATTTTTCGCATTATTTGTGCGTATCAATTTTGGTGCGTTAGTAGATCGACTGGAGACGCTTTTGAAAAATAAATGAAGCCAAATGTCAGATCCATTTGTCTTATAAATCGTGCATTTCGAGGTTGATATCTATGTATCAAAAATGTCAGATTTTTGTTTTATTATAAAATTTAGACGACACGGTCTTTGCGAAGACTAAGCACTTTTTGTCGACTTTAGCGACAATTGGAAAGTCAAGTCTAGTCGCGTACTCGCGTGAATGAATAGAGGAAGGAAATAATGATGCCCAATGAAAAGACGAATGAAAGAATAAGTCAACTGGCAGGGTATACAGATGGACAGATTAATAGATAAGTGCTGAAGCTAGCGTAGAATGGATATGTGAATATGTGAGTCGATAGAATGATTGATAAACAGTCGGAAAAATAGCACGGAATAGCCTGGAAAGTTTTACAACTTCATATAGTATAACATGGCGTTATATATTGCGTTGTTTTATTACTGGAAAAAGTCAAGACTCTTCACTGAACCTGTGCACCGTTGTGCAAAACGCTTACGGGACGAATGGAAAATCATAAAATTCCATGCTAATGAGTTTTTCTCTAAGTTAAACATACGATGATAAAATTAACGCACACTCACTCATATGATAGGAGCCATGGGAATATATATGTATATATATATGTGTATATAAATCGTTAGCATCCAACATTCAAATCCTCACAACTTTTCGTAAACACTTGTTTACGTAACAATGCATTAATATTTTTCCGGCAACTTAACATATTAGCTTCCCGTCGAATTTTTAATGCTCATCACTACCGCAATTATCTTTCGTGCATTTATCATCTATCATCTATCTAACTATTTTCTTAAACGTGCGGATGCAATTGTCATAAGTTGTTTTTAAATAAGTTTTAATAACACATTCACAAATATATAGATTGATTAAAAAATGCGAATAAAAGAAGTAAAGTGAATTCAAATAAAAAGAAAAGAGAGAGAAACATATTTAAGCTAACCATACGGAAACGGAAAAACTTGATTTATTAAAGTTTATTCAACTTTTATGCACATTTCGAGCGATACGAATACTTTGCGGTTTGTCGATTAAAATGAAGCGAAGAGAGAAACTTTTTAAATAAATTAAAACAGATTACAGCACCGCAATCGGTATGCATTTGATTTTGATTGAAATTGAATTCAATTCAACTACAACTTAAGCTGATCGTTATACATGTACACATATATATATATGTATATATATATGTATGCTTGCATACAATTATAATTCAACAAATCGCAGTGCATAACTTTGCATTGAAATCATCTCCTCAATTAAAAGCTACAGTAAGTAACATGTGATTAACATACCACAAGAGATATATTAATATTTGAAAAGTCGCCCAAAATCCCATCCCATTTGAAATACCCTTCATGCCGTGAAACTTTTTGTACAGAATCTTCAAAGTATATGGAAATAAAATCGAATTGACCTGAGGAGGAGGTAGTCTTTTTCTTGCGTTTGTAGGTCAATTCGATTGAGTTCATCACTTTCCGCAATATACGAACATTTACTTTTTCTTCCAGCTGATAAGTGTGAATATCATGGAAATGGTGACTAAAGGTGAACGGGGAGGCGAGAATATACCCTTCTTTCATTCATTATCATTTCATTTTCATGTTTAGGTCGTTTGGATTTTCAGCAACTAGGTATAAAACGTGTACTTTTACTCCGGCCGTTTAATTACTACCGATATCGAGCTTCAAACGACTGCCAATGCCATTTGAGCCTATTTTGTGGATGAACTTATGATTCAATTTTGCCTGACGCTTGAACTTGCTTCTATGGAAGAAAGAGGAAAAAATGAAGACTACGTTCGTGCCTATCCTTAATATTTTGAAATCGTTTCCATATCGTTTCCACATAAAGATAGACTGTCTAGAGCACGTAGTCATGTTTTGCTTTTTATTCTGGCAAAGAATATTTGGAAGAGTCTTGGGAAATCCAATGTACCTTTCATTGTGTGCAACTCAGGCAAGAAAGCTAAGCGTGGATGCAACTTATTTCGAATAAAAAATTGATTTATTGCCACGCCGACAGACAGAGGGACAGATAAGCTTTGATCGAATCAAAAAGTGATTCTGAATTGATCGGTACAATGAAAGACAGGTCTATTCCAAGTCTTTGCGGCTGTTGCAAAAACTTAATGTAGAAGCATACAAAGAAAAAAAAAAACAAAACCGGAAACATTGTATCGTCACTGTGTTATGGGAAATATTTTTATTGTACCCACCACCGTCAGATCGGGGTATACTCATTCTGTGTTTTTCCATAATGTATGGAACACGCAAACGGAAGCTTCAGAGACCCTATAAAGTGTGTACATTCTTGATCAGTGAGAAATTCTGAATTGATTAATCCATATCTGTCCGTCTGAGTGGTGTTCGTTGTTGGCACTCTTCTGGTCGCAAAAATGAAAATATCGACTTCAGACTTGGGAAGTTTCTGCACGTAGATTGTTATTGAAAATGGGCCAAATTGTTCGGAGCAAAAGACCGCAGCGGAGCATAAACTGAACGCACTGAACGTTTTGCTTAACAAAAATCTGTGGGTTTTGCTCGTTGCCCAGGAATTACTAAAGTTAGAGGGCTGAAATTTTCCACATTTACTTTACGCAACACTCTACTCTTTACGTGCAAAAATGAAAATCGGCCATGCCCACATAGGGTTAGATATGTTTAAATTATATTTCATTCAGTTTTTTGAGTTTTGTACGCTTTTTTATCATAAGGCAAATAAGATCGACTGTTGAAAACTATTTTGAACATTCGTCAAATTAATATATATCTGCTTAAAAATGGGCTAATTCTAAACTGAATATAGTAGACATCGCGATCTGGGGGAGTAACTTTTTCTTAATAATACCAGCGATATGGGTATCAAATAAAAGAACTTGGAGAGTGGACTGCGAAGAGCCTAGCAAGGGATATGCGAGATGCGAAATCTCACTCGCTTTATGCCGAAACTGTGCTACATGGACATTGGCATAGCGTAGATCAATGCCGTGAATGTCATATTGTACGGAAACCGTGCTTTACAAGTTCCGTTAAGCGGAAAACGTCTGCACAATGCTTGTTAGTTGCAGAATATAATTTCGATTTCGCGGCGAATCCCGTTAAGGTGCGGGTATATCAAGATCTTTTTCAAATTGTTCGCATCTATGTAGAACAGGTGCGATGGCTAAGTGCGTTCGGTTTTGATCTTACACCTTAACCCACACTTGACGATGTGAAAATTTTTAAAAAAGGAGACACAAGTAACTCTCGCCCTATTTACTTTTCAATAATAAGTCAGTTTGAGCATTGGGTAAGCCGACTGGGGTCTTGCCATATATTTCTCTTCGGACGTTTAAAGTTAACGATTATTGAAAGCTTAAGCAGGTATAAGCTTAAGCATAATATTTTTTATTCAGCGATTAAATATTTTAATTGCGTTTGATTTGAAATACACCCGCACAAGCACACACTTGCGCATATGAGTAAGTAAACATACGCTCGTAGAAATACCATAGATATTACGAGTATTATTAGTTGTGGTATTCAAACAGGTGAGAAAGTAAGTAAAATTTTTAATAATTTTCTATATGCAACAAAAACAACCACAACAATAACGACGACAGTAGAAAAATTATAAAAAGTAAAAGTATGAAGTTACAAAAATTTTTATACCATAAACAAGTAAAAAAAGCTCGAGGTCGCTAAAGACGAACATGAGATATCCCTTATGTCAAAAGATTTTCTCACAGTATCGGGGCCGGGCGCAATGGGTTTGAATAGATCATTCAGGGCTATGTGTAGACAAAGAAATATTCGAATCAAATATTCCAACGATATGTCTAACAGGCCGTTGGTACTCGAAGACAAAGAATATCTAAGACTTTTGGTTTTTTTTTTTTTAACGCTCTACTCTACTGCCGACAACATGATTTTGAATAAAATCTTGCTCGATTAACGGTTTACATGGTAAGCTAATAAAATAGACGATATCGATATTTTCGTGCACTTTATCTAAAGAGGGCGTACATCATCTATCCAAAGACTATCGGTAAAGAACATACGTTTCGAGTTTTTGTTTTTGTATTTGGAAATGTTTAGAAGACCGAAAAATGAATGCAAGACAGACAAATAGTAATAGCGTAAAAAGCGATTATAAATATACTTTATATAAATATGTCTTATGCGCATCTCTACCCGTTACAGATGAAATAACGAAACTTGTTTACCCCCGCCAGTATAAAAAGATGCATAAAAATTTTACTTTTAAGAGATAAAAAGGAAAAAAAGAAAAAACAGCAATAATACTGAGAAAATATGGTTGTAAATTTGCTTTTAAGTATAATATACAATAAGAAGAAGACAATTGCAATGTTTTTTTTATTTTTTTTTTTTTATTTTTATGTCGCACAGAGAAATGTTTTTCTTTTTGTGGGAACTTTTCATTTTATTGTTTTAAAATAATATTTGGTGTAATAATTGTTTTTTTTTTTGTTTTTCTTATAGGGAAGTTATGTTTATATAGATATATATATATGTATGAATGTATTATTATTTTTATTATTATTAATATTATTATTATTATTATTATTATTATTATTATTGTGTTTATGTACCTAATTTTGTGAAGCAATCGGGAAGTTTTGCATTTTTTTTCTTTTTTTTTTTTCGTATTGACTTGCGGTTTGTTACCTTACTGTGAACGGAAATAATTTGTAAGCAAAAGCCCTTTTAACCAATTACGTTACTTGCCATCTAATGTTTAAATGTGTTTCACGCGAAACTTGATACCATTAATATTGCCAAAAGACAACAAAGAGCAATTTTGGGTATAATGAGCATAATAAATACGGAAATCGTAATGTACTCAAACATTAAAACATATAACTGTGTATGCGAGCGATGGGGGAGAGGAAACAAAAGTTGACCTTTCGTTAAATTCGAATAAGTTCCCACGCCACGAACGAATAAAAGAAGAGAGTCTTACGATATTCTCTTCGTATTAGTCAAAATTAATTTTTTTTTTTTGAGGCGCTCATAAAATAGGGTGTAATTAATGTCGTGTATCTTTTTTTGAAAATAGTACTTAGCAACTTGTTCACGTCAAACTACAATTTTCAGTTTCTAAATAACTATTTTTTCTCGCGAACTCGGAGGAAAGTTCTACTGAATTGTGGCAGATAAAGAAAGATGGACACACAACTCCAAACGAAGCATAAAATTTCTTGATGCTAGCCAAGCGCATTGTTAATGCTAGATATTCATGGCACCGCTATTTGTTAGCAAAGTGTAATAATATAAATAAATGGTTCCAATCCACTGGGGAAAACTGCCAATAAGTGATCTTTCAGCGCAATACGTTTCAATGCAGGTAGTGCTGAACTTAAATGTACTCTGCGCGATTCGTTTTGTTTGGTGTTCAGCGTTCGGTCAGCTGCGTTCAAAGTAAACTCTACCGCACTGAGATTTGAATCTGCGAACACTCGCTTTGCGGTCGCGAAACTTACCTACTTGGCTACTCATGCGGTGCTCTTAACGAAATTCTTTTCAGTACGTTAACTGCCCATGTCGGTAACATCTCATTTTCTGCATTTGCCTCAAAAATAATTGAACAGCATTACGGGATAGCTAATCACTACATTGCAGTCGTAAGTTAGGCTACGACCTCTTTTCGTAAGGTTTTGTTTTATAGGCTTGTTCAAATCGAAAAGTTGGACTGCTGACGATAGTATTGACACGCTTGAACTCTTACAATGACCGCGATCTTCAGCATCATGTTCTTTTAAGGATATGCTGGGGCATGATTGAAGGGCAGATCTTAACCAATCGAAATGTCAATAAAGTTTTCAACAGACGCAGCATTACACCCTCAACGAAATCGAATGAAAAGGTAATGGAAAACTCCAAATATATTTACATGAAATTTATTGAACAAATCTGACACACACACGTTGCCTCATTAGAGCAATAGAGGTCAACATGCCTACGATTACTAAGTGAAAATTGAAAAGTAGCGAACATTTCAAAACCTTGCTTTCAATATCTAAAAATTTATTGTTCTAACATTTAGTACAAATCCAAGATACGCAAGTGAGACGAAATGCAAGCGAATTTCATTGAATGAATTCAAATGAGTTTAATTGACTGACACACAGATTTGTTTCTAATCAATGTAGAGTATGTCTACCAAGCTTCGGATAAATTATATTAAGTATATTACTAATGTGTATGATGAGCTTTTTCTTGTGATCACCACATAGTTTTGCTAAAAGTTCATGATAAGTAGAAGAGCGTATCGAGGATCTTTGAAAAAACGCAAAATTCGGTTTCTCTGGCTGACTTCGACTAATTAAGGAAATGCTTTTGACACGATGGGCCATCCAGACAATATATTACAAATTGATTTCTTCATGACGTAACAACTAATAAAGACTGTTTTGTATGGTTTTGAAAACTAACTATATTGGGTCTCCGGCACATGTCTTTCTTGTCTGTTTATCAAAAAGAAAGAAAAACGCGTCGCAAACCCGTAAGAAAACATATGTCATTCACAAGACGCGTGCGATAAGCGAGAATTTGTGTTTTATTAACCAGCACAGATAAGTTCTTAATCGACTCCGAGCTGAATTTAATGATCGCGTTATTATTAGCTCATGAAAATTTTACTGAATATTTTCGTTATGAAATGTCATCGATTTTCACTACGGATGGGTGCATGGAAGTGTTATCTTTACAAGTTTTGTCAGAATTGGATTTGATATATGGCATAAAGGTGCATTTATAAGAAATATCTTATAATCGATTTCGGCCTTAACATGCTTAAGCTGGCTGTTATATAATGTTCAATTTTGATTTCTCTAGAAGGACCTGTGCAGAAGGATCGCATGCAAAAAGTATGTCTTTGTTTAGCGTTGATATTTACGATAATTTGTCTGTCCAGCTAATCTGTTTGGTCTCAAATATGCGGAAATTGACATAAATCGAGGATTTCCTCTGTACTCTGTTCGATGTCTGTTCGCGTTTTCGCCAATGGCAATCAAATAGTTGTCCCGACTTAACTCACTTTTTATGACTTGACTTAGGGATAGTCAATAGACCTTCTGCGCGTGTCATATATCCGGACAGAGTTAATACACCTTATACGGCAAGCGTTGTGAGACGTAAGTATTACAAGACATATGCTAAAGGTTGTGTGCTTTTCCACAAATTGAAAATTTATGTATATATGAATAACAACAATTTGTCAATTTAAATAGTGGGAAAATTTATAAGAACACGGTAGGCGGTATGGACAATGAACTAGCAGTTTCACAATTTGTGTGTGTGCATCTATCAATCAAACTATAAACGATGGGCAGATTTGCGAAAATTTCCTAAAGCGCATATTTTCTTATACATATTTTGCACACATTTTTTGATAGTATTTTTGAAAGTACTTGTGTGTATTACATACATTTTCTTTTTTTTTTAATTAAAAAAAATTTCCCTGATAAGTTTAAGTAAGTAAGTGTGTAACTATGTGTTCATAAGATATTTTAGTGGAAAATAAAAGATTATAAAATATATATAGTATTGCGGTGATTGGAGAATTTTACTCGTGTAATGCAATGCAACGCAAAGAGATGTCAAAAAGAAGGTTTCATTCTCTATATCAAGCAACAGTAATTAAACAATTTTTTTTTATTATTAATATGGCTATTTTTAGCATTAATGTACTGGTTTTTAGCGCGATTTTGCTGTATTTTATAAACTTTTTAGTTTTAAATTTTGTGTTAACATTATTTATTTCATTATTAATACTTTTACTAAGAAATTATTTCAGATGTACTTTGTATCCCATATGGTCTAGTGGCTAGGATATCTGGCTTTCACCCAGAAGGCCCGGGTTCGATTCCCGGTATGGGAATTGCTTAAATCGAATATTTTATTTTTTTTTGTTCTTTTGTTTTTAAAGTAGCTTTTGGCTTCATACCCTCGATCAACCATAGGCTAAGTTTACGCCGTTATATGTAACATTCACAATGAGTTAAGATAGACAGAGCCTCTTAATATACCAATCAATTTAGAATCGTTTTGTGAAGCGATTTAAGGCTACCTATCGGATGTCTGGCCACGTATTTTTATGTTCAATACATAGATCGCAATTACTTAGATGTCGTGACGAAATTTGGTACACTCTCTGGCGCGACAATCCATCTTGAAATAATGATGGAACTCGATCATTTTTACGACCATTCCGCATATAACACCTTATTTTGAAAACCCGTTGCGGGGATGTATAGTGCGATTGTCAAAATATTTCGCCGTAAATGCCCAATAACAGTATTTCGGGGCAATATTTTAATCATCTTTCATATAATCGCACTCGCGGCGAGTAAGCCTTCGTATGTTAATGAGATCTAATTTTCAATATTTTATGGTGAAAATTGGTTCATAACAATAATTTGATATAGAAACGAACTTCACCAAATTCGGACCACGTAGATCTACTTTATCGATGTCAGCTCTTACAAGAGTTGTCCTGAACAATAAGCCATTATGTGGTAAAAATGTCCAAACTATCCAAACAAGGACTTTCATCAAACAGGGACATGTAATCCCTTATATCTCAAAAAAGATTCGGTCACAACTGAATATGATTTTTTTAAT
Source organism: Glossina morsitans morsitans (assembly GCA_001077435.1). Lineage (NCBI taxonomy): Eukaryota > Metazoa > Arthropoda > Insecta > Diptera > Glossinidae > Glossina > Glossina morsitans. The sequence goes on from CCAG010020658.1 coordinate 34,815, forward strand.
TGTTTATCTCTCGAACCATTGTGGCCATGAAATTTCCAATCATTTTCTCGAATTTCTGTATGAAAAACTAATCAAGGAATTGAAAAAATTTTTTTTCTTTACAACTTTTTGAAAAGAAAATGACGGCGCAGCAGTTCTCATTAAAAAAAAAAACACTTTTTACTTTGAAAAGTCTTTTGTGAACATCCCCGTAAAGCGCGGCATTGTGCACCGCTCACAAAAACTGAATAAGTAATTTTCAAAATTTCGTAAAAGTAGCAGAATTTTTCGAAAATACTGACCTAAGAGAACGGCGTCAATTTTGATGAAAAAACTTTTGATTTTTGAAAAAATCTGTCAACAATCATGTAAAGTTAATCAACCAAAACAATTCTACAGCATTCTTCAGCGTAGAATGTCATCTTAAAGATACAGCTGGTTCAAGTTTCAAGTGCGGATGAATTTTCAATAAAGCCGATAGCCTTAGATATGACGGAGCTTTAAGACTCCAGTGTTAGAATTTATTCTCTCACTAATTTCATAATAATAATGATAGTAAGTAAATGGTTGAAGTTGGAAGCTGTGGATGTGTGAGAATTGAGAGCGCCAGGAATACGGCGAGCATAAAAAACGTAGCTTCGATATATGCCGGATTTAAGTTTTAGATAGTTGTTGTTTTAAGTAACAATTTTATGCCAAAATTTGAATTTTTGTGGCGACCTAAAAAAAATTCCAAAAGGATAAAATATTTGAATATTGAAGGGGTCTTTAAGCCAAAGAAAAAATGTGCCCTGACCTTTACGCTGACCAAGCATTTGTATTGTACGATGTATTTTAGGCGGGAATAACATTCACTTCAGGCGGTCATCGAATTGCTGCGTTAAACACTGCGTTAGCGAATTGGCCTTAAGTTCGTGACGCTACTAGTAGGTGGAACTTTTAGTTTTTCAGTAAACAATTGTGCCATTCAATCTTGACATTCAATCCAACTACAGTTTTTGGTATCATGTGACTTGAGCTTTGCCGCCGTTAGCTCTCTCAACATGAAAAGCAAAAAGAAAAATAATAAAACTTTGCGATTCTAATAAAATCTTTTCTTTGTTTGCTCACATCGCAATGCGCACATGCATGTGCGCTGGAATAATTTTAATTCGCATTTTCATAAATAAGTGGCGTAAGTTACCTCTCTACTCTTAAGCGAGCTTCCATTGTCATATCCTAGACCACTCGTGGTACAAGGGTATATTAAGTTTGTGAAACATCTTAAAACTCTAGAGGTATACTTACCTTTTATTATATTAAAGCATTTGCCCAATCGATCCAAACTTGTCGGTCCGTCTGTCCGTCTAGCTTTCTAGTGTGCGACCTACAGGCCACAATTTTTGATGAACCTTGGTAAGCTGATGTGTTTTGTCCCAATGACCCAATGTTCTGATCGTGTCACTCTTCCCTCTTACTGGTTTTCAATAAAATAAAATATAAGATAAGCTATGGCTTCTTTCTTTCCATCCTTCAGTTAAAGTCGTTGTCGGCATTTGGTTGAAATAGTCAGGGCATAAAAAGTCTGTATAAATTCGTGTATAAGCTTCCCTATCGTATATGTTCCGTAATAGCTTTAGAAGATAAGATTGTTACTTAGCATGTTACGCTTACAGTTATATGGCATATTGACAAATGTGGTTGAAATAGTCAGGGCATAAAAAGTCTGTATAAATTCGTGTATAAGCTTCCCTATCGTATATGTTCCGTAATAGCTTTAGAAGATAAGATTGTTACTTAGCATGTTACGCTTACAGTTATGATATCGATTTTTTCTAATTAAAAAAAAAAAAAGAAGAAAAAAAGCGAAAACAGCTTAATAGTGACTAAAGCAACTGCTATTGTCTTGATTTTTCAAATTGTTTTGTCAAATATTCGTTCGTTCATTATTCGTTAAATGAAAAATTGCACAAATAATTTGCACCTGCCACTCCTAGCATATATATATATATGTATATATATATATATATTACAATATTCTTGCCATCGTAGGAAGAGTTTTTAAGAAACACTATATCTGAGTTGAAGAATCATTAAGAATATATTGAATAAATTGCTGTAATAATTGTTTATTCGTTTTCTTTTACTCTCTCTCTCTCTCTCTCCACTTATATGTAATGTAAGGAATAAATTATTATGTATTTTATTATTTATTATTTTTCACTCTTTCACATCAAAATGAATGAATTTTTGTAATGATAAGCGTAGAAAAGACAATAAGAATAATTGTATATAAATCGAGAAGACTGAGAGTAAATGACCTTTTTGACTGATTCTTCTTCTTCTTGTTTGCATGAATTACAATACATTCTATAAGAGGGGAAATCATTGCATTAAGATTCATTGATGAGATAGATATGTTGACTCTTATGGAAATCTTACGCATACAGCGTACCATGCAATTGCCATACAGTGCACTTTATAAATATAATTTGTTTAGCTAGTTTGTAATATTCATTGCTAGCACACCCTTTCTTAATCGAAAGAAAACCGATTGATTTTTCTTTTCTGTTTTTTTTTTTTTTTTTCTTTATGAAATTCTATAAGGAATGAATGTGGGAAAACTTAGATGAGTTTCTCGCTATGAAAATGCTTATATTTATTGATATTAGAAAGCAATTTGAATTTAATGGAAGACTATAGTTTAGCTTAGCACTTGGAAAATGTAGCCATCAGTTACATTAACACTTTAATATCAATACGCGCATGCATGCTATCCACAATATTTAAAAAGCTGAATAAAACTGCTTTACAATTTTTATACCCGCCATCAAAGGATATGAGGTGAAGAAGAAGAAAAACAAGCATCGTATGCCTTGTAAAATATATAGAAGTAGTACTTGAAAAACACTATGTGCCATAGCTTCGACTGAACCCCATTCTGAATAGGAATTCTTTAACCTCTTAAAAGCTTTATACTGCACCTAGACTACCTACGATTCAAGGCAAAAAAGTTGACGGGTAGGGAAGTTATGATACGTACTCTAAATGAGTTCAATTTTGCACACGCAGCACGTCAAGGAAATATATTGAATAGAATTTAGTTGATCCAGGCCAAGTCATTTAGACGACAAGAGTGTTTCTTGAAGGCCCTGATTAAGATTCGCACTAAATTGTATTAAATTTTTGGTCAGTATTACAATACGGGAACGAAGTAATCTTCTAGTAAGATGTAGTCTTGTGTAGGAAACTATTTACTGTAACACATTTTTGCCCAGATTTAAAGGCATGCCTTCTGAAGATAAGTTTAAAAGGAGTAATAGCGCGTAGCGACAAGCGCTTTGTTTCGGCTATTACCTTGAAAATTGGGTCTTGGGGCCAATTAAAACTTTTATGGCAACTGTTGAATTCAGGACGAATGTAATTTATTTAGCCATAGTTGCGAGGGTGTCTAGTTGGATGATGCGTTTCCCTTATTTTTTAATGTAAGTTCCAATTATGCTTGTAATCCAGTTTGCCTGCTCAATCTCGCCTAACTTCAGTCGCGACTTGCTGTAAGCCTTAAATTGCAATTTTTGCTTATTATTGATTCGCTTATGGATAAGTTACCCACATTTTAAGCTTAATTTGTCGTCCTAACTAAGCAAATGTATGCTGAATTTTGACTTTTTCCGAGAGTTTTTTGCAAGATGGTGGAATGCCGGTGAACGGACAGACAGGCACAACCGAATCGATTGAAAGACTTTATCGGATCAAGAACATACCAAACTTGGAGTATATTTCAAACAGGTCCTCAACAAGTCCTCAATTTTTTCATGATTGCTATAAGCGTTTTTGTTAAATACAACAGCAGCGTAACAAGTTCGATAGACAAAGCAAGTATAAACACTAGTACACTACAGTGGGGTATTGCCAACGATTGAATATCCTGCACGACTTCGCCTAATGCGATTATTGATATAATCATTTTTCAAAATAAGATCTTATACGGTGGGCAAATAATTATATATAGTGCTTAAAAATGTGCCGCGACTCGAACCATTTTCAATAGCGTTTGTCCCAAAAACAAAACGTGACGGTGTACCAAAATTTCATCAATGCATCGCAAGAATTGCGATCTGTATTGATTGAACACAAGAAAACGAGACGGACAAACGATCAGACAAGACACGAAATGTGAGCTTATCTCTCAAGTCTTTCTGGGTGCTGCATACATCTCCTGTACCACATGTCGTGTGGTGTGAAATAAAGTTTGCAAATTGTCTTCAACAAGCTCTAAACCCTTTGTGATATATCGTTATATCCACAATTATGTGTCGCATACAGTATATGAAATTTTGTGCCATGTCGCATTCAAGTTACGTTATATGCCCGCATGACGCCACACTTTGATAAAATGGTCCTCTTCAAAAAAAAAAGAAACTCGACAAAAATCGGATAAGAATAGTATTTTGGCGAACTAAATGTGGATGAATTAAAATGGTTTCAGCATTGCGTCCCCTGTAAAAACATTATTACAAAAAATGTGCCTTTACATGAAAACAAAGCTTAATTTTTAGTGTTTTATTAAATTCTTAGGGTTCGATTGCGGTAGATGAAGTGATGTAGGGTATATGTATATGTATATATGCGTTCGAACATATATATGCATTCCTGAACAACAACAATAAATAATACGACATTCCATTAAACAATGCCAGCTGAACCCTTCGCTGTTTATTAAACTGACGCGCCAAACACTACAGCACTGAGTTATTTGAAGAATTTTGTGATAAGAATCCAATGATTTTGTTGATCAACTTTAACATAACTAACATGTGCACTAATGGTATTTCGGAGTGCACAAATTGAGTATTAAGCGGTAATGTTGAGAACCACGAAGACCTGTAGAGGATAACCGGAAATTAAAGAACACAAAAACCTGTTAACAATCGGTGAAATGCTAAACGCAATGTGCCTAACAATCATAAACGGAATAAATGCTTAAGAATATGGGACGGCGCGAGAGGGGGAGAGAGACCGAGGGAGAGAGAGAGAGAGGGAGAGAACGTGAAAGAATGTGAGAAAGAGGAAGAGAGAGAGAGAGAGAGAGAGAAAGAGAGAGAGAATGATGGAGAGGGACGGAGAGCGCGCATGAAAAACAAAAACAATAATTTGTGACACACTCACCTATATTTTGTGCATCAATGCGTGCATAATAGCCCAGCAGGCTAATGATGAGCAGCAGCAAATGTGTTGAAATTCTTGGCATGATTGGTTTTTTTTTTGTTTTTTTTTTTTTTTTTTTGTTTTTATATTTCTTTAAAGCAAATATTTAAAGAAAGCCGAAAGAAAAATTGTTTATATATACAAAGTGAAGCAAGTGTCGAAATTCACGATGTCACTAACCAGCCATGATTTTCTTCAGAAATTCTTCTTAAATCTTAACAACTTTCTTTCAAAGTTTTTCCTTCTTCTTCATCTCTTTATTTTTTTCGATTTTATTTTTATTATTATAATTATTTTGCTACCTTTTTTTTGTTGGAAAAATTACCATTCACACTAACACAATAATACCTATAAAGATAAATTTTAGAAATACCAAAACACAAAAAAACACAAAAAAAAAGAAATACAAAAGCTTTAGCAGGTGAAGTTATAGCAAAAATTCGTGTAAAATATTTGTGTTTTTTTTTTTTTTCCTCACTTTTCCCTACACCGAAACACAAGACACAAGACACAGTAAAGTATGTCACCATTACACTTCGGCAATAGTAATAGATGCAGCAGCAGGTTATTTTTGAAAAAGATTCATTTTTTTCCTTTCATGTTATTATTGCAAACCTTTTTTTTATTATTATTATTATCGTTTATTTTTCTTTTTTTTATGTGTTAAAAAAAGAAATTTTTTTATGTTTTGTTTTTCAATTAATTTTTAATTCGTAAAAATTCTTTATTGGTTTTGGAACATTACTGCACGCACATGTGTTTCGTTATGTTAACCAAGAGCAACTAACTGTCGTTAATGTTGGTTCATAAGCCTTAAGCTTAACAATATTAAAGAAATTTCTTTCTTTTCTTTTATTTATTTATTTATTTATTTTTATTTTTTTGCTTCGTCTTTTAAACCGGCCAACCACCGACAAATAAACAAACGTAACAAGTGTGTGGTAAAAGTTTATATAAAAAAGCTACACATTAACCGTTGCTTTTGAACGTTACGTTATTGCCTTAGTTCACTAAGTTGGTGGTTATTGCTGTTGCCTAAGTGTATTGCTTTAAAATTTACAAATGCGAAAAATATGAAGAAAAATTTCAAGAAAAAAGAAAAGAAACTGAAAAACGAAAACGAACTACCGTACCAGACAACCGTCTTGTTAAGTCGTCGCAAGAAAACTGTTGCTTCAGTTAAGCTGGCAGTTTTTCTTCTCGGCTTAAAAACAACTTAGTGATATATGCGTATATGTGTTTGTTTCATCATTATCACATATATATATATATCTATCTGCCTGTGCTTACATGTTTGTTGGAAACGTTATGAGATTTGAAACATTTGTATGCAGTGTCATGAATGAATTTATGAGAAAACTCTTAATCATTTACTTTTCCATTTGGTTTTGATTTTGTTGTACTTAGTTGAAGTTTTTTCTTCCTTTTTTCTCTTCTACCTATACAATGAAAGGATTAATCTACACAAAGCTGATTAATAATAAACACTTGCTATTTTATTTATTTTGACTCGATAGATAAGAGAACATAAGCATGAGTGAATGCTGTTTTTTATAAAAAAAAAAAAAAAAAAAAAAAATTAAAAATAAAAAAAAATATTTTTCTTCTTCTATTTCTGTATTATATTAAAGCTACTGTAAAATGATCATCAAAAGATTTTAAGATTTTCTCTTTCTTTCGTGAACCTAATTTAATTAATTGGAGAAATCTGCTGTCTTTCGTTCTGTTTGTCATTTATTAGTTTCATTAATTGCTTTTCAAAGGGTAGAAGAAATATCCCAAGTTTTCTTCAAGTTTCTTTCTTAAGTCATTTGATTACACTCTATCTATGGCTTAATATTACTATTCCCTTGAAAATAAGATTTTAATTTAATTTTTCCTCAAAAATACGATTGCTGATGGTGACGATGATGATGATGATGATGACGATGATGATGATGATGACGATGATAATGATGATGATGATGATGATAAATTTGTGATATTAAAGAAATGAAAGGCTTATAGTGTTTATTTCATAAATGAGTACGTGATCGCATATTAATCCCATTAGGTCGGGTCGAATAGCTAAGGCCAGTGGATGTTTAAAAAGATTTTTTCATTTCCTACGAAATTTGCGTATGTATAACGATATGAGCTAACTGTTTTTTTTTTTTTTTCTTTTTAATTTGTAATAAGGAATGGACGGTAAGCGATGTCAACAAGACTTTCCTTTTCTTTTTTCTTTTCTTTTAAAAATGACTTCATACAAATGACAGTCTCTGGACTCAATTTTGGAACAACGATTTTTGCCACTTTTCCATATAAATTTGTTCTTACTTCAGCAATAGCACGGATAATCTTGGTGATTAAGATAGATCACTGACCCAATGGAGTAAGCCAATGCTCAAAAACAACACCACAGTAAAAGATCAAAAAGAGTTGTATCGCATATATGCACTTTTGGAAATTACACGATCATTGGATTTTGCCACGATCTATATAGCGTGTTGCACCAGTCCATTGCACCCACATATTATTCAAAATAAAATCGCCTGAGTTTTGCCAAAAAAAGAAAAATCACTCACCATCTTCCCCTAGTGTTCTGCATTAACGGTAATTGCAATAGCGTTTTGATATTCAAAAATGATTCATTCAGTTCGCCAACCACATCCCAAAGTTATTTTTATACACTTAAGAGTCCTTTAGGAACATCACAAGTAGTTTTCTTGCACCGAGGATGCGAATGCCATTTAACCACATATGAGTCTAACTCCACATGCGCAAGCCGTAAACGTGGCTGGATTCAGTTTAGTTTTCGTAATAAGTTTTAACGATTTCTATGCGTTGTACACTTGTGTATGTATGCAATTGGAAGTGTGTTTTATTTACGTTCACTTTCGGATGACCCTATGCATAATGTAGAATAGTTTACGATTCGAATATTTCGATTCAGGTATTGTGCAATCGAATCGAAAAATTCGTGAGACGAAAATGATTTGATTCGCAGGAAAATTTCTCGTTTTAATTGCTCTTAACCTGCGGCGACTTGATTGGACGATCATAGAAGAGATATTCTAAAAAGAATTGAAGAAGACTAAGAAATACATTACGTGAACTTACGTGACTTTTTAGAAAAGAGAGTTCAACTTTTAGTTGCTGGTTGATCTGGCAAAAAAGACTTTTATTAGCTGGATTTTCTATTGATAGCAGGGACCAACTTTCTAAACACCCGCCATTACTTTCTTTGCTTATCCGATGATGCGAAGGTCTACCGATGTACTAAGCTAAATACCGTATATCATATTTGACAAGGAAAAAATTAGTATAACTTTTAACACACCAGGGCAGCACTTTATAGAAGATAATGATGCACAATAAAAGCCATGCCTACCATGTCGCATCTTATTTACATAGCAATGATGCGTTCACTATTCACCCGTTTTATCTAATATTTGAACTTGGCGCATGAACTTTATTAAAAACGAGTTTAAGACTCGACTTAAAAGTTAGTTTCGGAAAAACGCGGCGACTACACTGGTCCTTTCAACTAATTTACTAACTTAAACTGACAAGAGGCATAAGAAAAAAAACTTTGTAAAAAACTTTTTTTTTTCTTAGAGCTGCCGGTCACTTACATCTACTTCGTCTCCATACAAAGGATATCCTATTGCGTTGCCATGTTCCGCTTATTACAATAAAGTGAATTTTTAAGAATTTTGATAACACAAGATTCCACTGTTCCCGGGGCAATTTTTGAATTTGAAAAGACTACAAGAATCGCGTTTTTCTCATAGGCCACATTGGACAAATCGGACGTGAAGAACTTTTTTAAAAAACATAATAAAATACCGGACAATAAAAAAAAATGTATGTAAACATCACTTACGTATATGCAATGCTTATATGCAAAGTAAATTGCATCTGAGGCAAAGTAAGCATCATTTGAACCGGCTCTATATTATCTTATTCGAGACAGTGCAATAAATGTAATGAATGTAATGAGTTGAAAATCTGTTAACATCTGTTTACTTTGACCAGCTGCTTATCAGAACTTTAACATTTACTAACTAATTCTGAAAGCAACTTTAATTTGGGGGTCATTTTGGCTATTTGCTATTAACTTCAATTGCGATTCGAGCGTATAAAATGTTTTATGGAATTTTTTAAATTTATTTTATGCCCATCACAACAACCAACATATATATATATATAAAGTTTTTCGAATGCTTGAAAAACTAAAGTATTCTCATCGCCGTTTACATTGAACATCAGATCACAATTAGTTTGCTTAAATTAGTTAGTCTAACTATGTGGATAGCTATATGGATGGACGGACGCCATCGGTTAATGGCGATTATGTTTGTAAAAGTTTCGCTGGAATTTTAAATTTGATTTGAAATCGTTTCCCTTCGCTCGTGTTTTAAAAAAATATCTACTTGAGAGATAATCGCTTCGATTTAGCAAAAATTTGAAAATCAAAATTTTTCTTTTTGAAGTGACTTTTACAATAACTTTTCCGTAAAGCATTATAGTGCATGCTAGTTGGTTTTATTTGCGGTGAGTGAGCTCGTTGTGTTGTATTATGTTATATTAAAATGCGACATGTATCTATGGGAACAATACCTTCACCTGTTACCGTCGGGTAACATAACTAAACCTTTCGTTTATGTTATATTTCATTAGGTGTTGCTGCGCGTTTTGGTGAATGGGTAAATGTTTTTGTGTTGTTGTAGTGCAATAGGATGATTACGTTTACATAGCTCATTACTCTTGCCCATATTACTATAATGATTTTATTAAGGAAAAATTCCTTCAATTTCGAAATACTTTAACAAGACGAACAAATATGCTGGTGTTAGGTATTAAAAATATCAGATAAACCGAAGGTAATTTTTTTTTTTTTTTTTTTTGGTGTTCGTAATGCAACTACAAACAAGTATTCGCAAAACATTTAAGTTTCTTAAAAGACAACATAAATAACATTTGCCGCAATTATTTCCATAAATAATAAACTGTTGAACACTTAAACAAGTAATTATGTTAACTAATTTTAAATGAATTCCACACATTATCTTTATTGGGAAGAAATTTGCGAGACTTAAAATACATTGTTTTTTTTTTTTTTCAACTAATGAGAAGTTTTCCTAATGTAACGACTCCTTTCATCTTATGAACAATTGACATTTAAGACTTATCGACTAGAAGTTAAAAGTACCGCATATGTGTGTATGTGTGCACAAACGCATCTATCTATATGGGTAATGGAAAGGAAAAATTATAATTTTTACTTTTATTGAAAATTGTTTCAATATTTTTCAATTCAAACCCAAACACGTTTCGAAAGTGGAAAAATAATTGATTGAAAATTGGATAATGAAAAATTTGAGCATACGTTTGTCCTTCTACCGAAAGTGTCCAGTCACCCTAAACATTTCAGCAGAGTCAATCAAACAAACAGGCATAGCTAACACGAGTCTAGCTAATCTTCGATTCTGCGATATAAAAATGGTCGGTGAAAAGTAAGGGTTGGAATTTCCGCAAAAGATTCGATATCAGTAAATGCGCTCTCATGTCGCGCCTCTGCCGCTAATAGAAATTTATGTTTTAAAACAATAAACAAACGATAAGATGAGAAGTTATACTCTCTTTACGGCGGCTCTAAGTTACAATTCATTTAATATACAATTCATTCAATATTCATAAAATTCAGTTTACGATATTTAGGATTAACTATCGTTATTGCTACTACTACTACTAAGTTCATAGCCCATATTATCATTCATTCATTTTCTAATTGTTGAGGGTCTTAACGTAGCCATGGAGATTTCTTTTACGTAGAGATTCACGCAGCTGCTATATAGAGCGGTTAAAAATTATTTTGCCTGTTATCGCTTATCGCGATATTTTTCAAATTTTCCAAATATTTTGAAGCCGATTTCGAGTTTTTATTCCTTGTTCTACTCTCAAGGACCAAACGCAGATCCACGTTTCCGTACAGTGATCAATGCAGATTCACTTTTTTAAGGCGTTCTTAGTCTGTCGGTTTGTGTGTTCGTGTTTCTGTCCATCCATTCGTGTGTCCGCCTGCCCTTCTATATATTCTTGTACTCAACCCAATTTTTGCGGTATTTTAACGGAATTTGGCACGCTGCCACGTTTTGGCACTGTAAAGAACTCTATAGGAAGAGAAATGGATCGGTTCATTTTTACAATCACCACTAACTTACTTTGAAAAATTCGTGACTTGCAAAAAATTTGAAAATATTGAATATATTAGTACTTTGACATTGACGTTTCGATTTTTACTCTGTAGAAATCCGTCTGAGTGGCCAAGTAGGCTAAGGATCTCGCCCAGCAACTCAGTGATCGTGGGTTGAAAGAGTGTTTTCAATGAAGCCGATAGCTTCAGATGATAGTACTTTAAGATTTTAGTCTTTTAATTTATTTTTCTGGCTAAATTAATTGTAATAATAATGATAACAATAATACCCTATATAACCGTAATTCCTACGAAAACCTTCTAACATATAATGTTTCAAAATGGAAATTGAATCATAATTGGAATTTGATATAAAAATTATCTGTACCGAACTCGGACCACATACGTCTGTTTAGTGTGCTTTATCCTGCGGGTATAAGGGTCTTATCAAGAGTAAGCATTGGTATGATATAAAAGTTCATATATTAATATTTTATGTGAAAGTTGTTCTATATGATAATATATCACAGAATAGAATTGTACCCAATTTGAACAACGTATTTTTCAGGTGTCACCCCGTGTAACAGTAATCGTGAAAGGTAAGCCTTCATGTGGCAATGAAGAAAGGTAAATAGTAATAGGACCTATGATAATAAAAAGAGTGATCCTGCTGAACTAGGACTATGTTAATCCACTGTTTGGGTCCTCTTCCAAATACGCACTCCCATAGGACATTTGCTTTCGCCTAGACATTGTCATTGTCGTGCTATGAAAATAAATGAAGAGCGGTATAGTGCGAAGTGGCATAGTGTTGGCCTTGCACGACTATAACCTTTTTATTCTGTAAAATTGAACCGATTAGATGGAGATTTTCAGTTTAAATTTGGGCGGGGGGCAAAAACGAGTAGGCACCTTAAGCCGATCAAAAGTATATATAGTGTATGAGATATCTGATGCATATTTCTGGCCGTCTTAGGCGGAAGTGCACATCTAATGTCATGCCATAAAAATTATTTAATTAGTTTTTATTGATGGCAGCAACTATTTATTTAAGTTTTCTATTTCCCTTGCAATAACGATGATTTTCGCTTTAAAACTCCATATATGCAAGTGTACAAATTTTTTTATAGGTTAAATGTCAATAATAATAAAAAAAAAAAAAAACAAAAGACAAAAGAAAAAAAAAGCTATCTATGTAGTAAACAAGCGTAAGCAAACGCTGCAGCTGTTTAAGATTTACTTACATATATTCACATAGATATCATGCTTAACCAGCTAAGCTAAAGGGGTGATGTGCTCTACTAACAGTATGTAACGTTTAATAATCATAAGCATCTATATGTTTATATGTATGTACAACAAGTATTTATATATTTATGTACACAATTATTTGCTCAATAATTTAATGCTATCGTTTTTGTTATTACTATTGCCGTTGCTGTTATTGTCGTTGTTACAGTTTGTCAAAGCCAGATCACCTTGTTAAAGAAAAGCAAAAAACAACAAATTATCGAAGAAAAAAATCATAAAATTTATAATTTACGTTTCAAGTGTGTGACAATTATGTTCTATGAAGAAAAAAGTGAGACGAGCTTTGTTGTCGTTTTCACAGGCAACCTAATAATAATGATCGTTGTCGATAATGTTGCTCGAGTAGCGTATAAACTGTATGGTAATTTTAAACGCTCTAAATGTGAATCGACATTTTATTAATAAAATGCAATGCAATGCAATGCAAAGCAATTGTGTTTGCTCTAATTTTCTTATTCTTCCTTTAAAAGAAAATAAAATTGAAATTATTGGTTGACTGAGGTAAAATCTATTTCTACTACAACTAAAGAGACCTACTTAGGTTATTGTTGGTCATTTCGTTTGCTCGTTTGATCGCTTAGTCGTTTGAATACCAACAAGAGCAAGAGCAATACAAGGAACAGCAACAGTAACGTCAATAGCAAAAGCAACAGCAACAGCAACAGCAACAGCAACAGCAACAGCACCATCAACATCACCAGCAACAGCAGCAGCAGCAGCAGCTTAAATTTAAATTTATTAGACTATATACGTATACTCTATGTAGCTTATGTATATATATATATATGTATATAGATTTGAAGCAGAAAGCATGTAAATGTTTGCAGTCAGGTTGTGCAACAACATTATAATGTCAGTATCAACAGGCGACAATTTCATTGAATGGTTCGCTATAGTGCTGTGTTGGTTGGTTAGCTAGTTGACTAGTTGGTTCGTTTGTTGATTGCTAGTTGCTGACGATTATCATAGTTGCATAACCTGTCTTGCAATGCCTGGCTACCTACCCGCTTATTTATAATGACCTCTATTTTTTTTTCTTTTTTTTTTTTTATTGTAGTTTCTAAATAACAGTTTTTATTTAATCTTTTTCTTCCTTTCTTATTTGCACTGATCTCTTGGTTTTACTAGAATTCTTTTTTCTTGCCTATTTTTCTTTTCTTTTCACATATACATATTTACATTTGACTTTGAGTTGGAGTTGTTCCACTTTTCACATTTCAAGCATTTTCAAGCATTTAAATTATTAATAAAAGTAAGGAGCACACAGGCATAAACAACATGTTGCAATATAATTATAATATGTTTAGAAACATTTGCGATTGCTGTTCATTTTATTGCTTTGTTACAAAACATCACACACAACTTATATGCAAATCGATGTTCTTGTTCGGATTCAATAAAAATATCGGAATGTGCATTGCATTGACATTGACTCTACGGTTGATCATTTGTCCTAGAATTTTCTACATCGCCCTCTGCATCGTAGAATAAGTTTAGCAACACTTTGCACATGCATGCAATGAAAAAATGCAACGAGAGTCCCATTAATTATTTACATTCACATAATTTTATATAAATTTTAATACAAATCGCCAAATAAATTTCAACCGCGTTACTGATACCCGCCTCTAGCAATACATATATCCATCTGTTCATCCGCTAACCAGTCTATCCATATAGACGGCAACTGATAATGCATATGATTATCCAGCCTATCGCATTTACTGTATTATGATATATTCTTGATAAAACATATGTTCGTTCTTTAGTTAGTTTCGAAGCATACATAACATACACTTGTGTATGATGTTAAAAAAAAACAAAAAAAAAAAAAAAAAAAAAAAGACGAAAGAAAAATCACTGAGCGTTAGATATCAAAAGTTGTTTTCTACTGAATATAATATTTTAGTGATATCTGTACGATAACGGTTCCGCGTTAATGTAAACTTAATATTTTTATAACCTTAACAGTATTTTCTAATGCAATCAATCTGCTGCATATGCACTATTGGAAAAGTATAAGAAATACTTTAATCAATAGGCATTGTGAAGATCTGTTACTGTATCACAAATCTTCTAGATCTTACAATCATTGCAATGATTTTGTTAGAACAACAAGAACACTAAGTGTTTGCATGTATTTTGATCAGCGATATCTACTGGTGAAAATGATAAACTAATGCACAATATCAATGTACAAAGTGGTTAAATTTTTTCATTTCGTATTATTGAGTTATTCACTATATACAGACGCTAATCATGGACTGCTCATAATTGCATTTTCGATATCCATTAGTTTTGTTGCTCGATTTGAAGAAATCTGCTGCCAAATTCCATCAAACATTATTAGAAGCTTATGGTGACGCCTTCAACTATCGGTTTTTAAAAGTGGTGATTTTGAAATCAACGACAAAGAAAAGCGTGCAAGACCCAAG
The DNA here is from genome assembly GCA_001077435.1 of Glossina morsitans morsitans. Taxonomy (NCBI): domain Eukaryota; kingdom Metazoa; phylum Arthropoda; class Insecta; order Diptera; family Glossinidae; genus Glossina; species Glossina morsitans. Next base: position 49,908 of record CCAG010020658.1, read on the forward strand.
AAGATCGAAACCAATGAATTGCAAGACTTGTCGGACATAAACCCAAAGAACTTTGGAACAGGTTGACAGTTGACTGAATCAACTTCTTCTCGACGTTTATATGCGATGGACAAGATCTAAAAAGAGAGAAAATGGCAGCAACATGAACTCGGTCAATACCAAAACAATAGCGTTTTTTCGACACGGTATCGCCATGTTGCCAGAAAAATGGAAATAACTTTTAGAAAATGATGGAAAATATTTTGATTATATATTTTGCATATACAGCGTACCAATTATTCTCAGTAAATTCCTTTTTCAAGTGTAAAAATGATCAAAATACATGCAAGAATTCAATAATACAATAAGCCAGTCAATAATAGTCGGATATTTAAGATCTCTTTATAATCTTAGTCGTCTCTTAACTTAACTCAAGTGTATCTCGCTATAATGCATAATTAGACAACAAATAATCGCTGTTATCGCTTTCATTCATCTTAATTTATAAATATAAGAAAAATCTCAAATAAATTGCATTTTATTTATTTACTTTTTCTTACAACACAGCGTATATACATTACAATATACATATTGCACCTATACAATGTAGACTGTAGATAACAATTGTAATGAATATATCATCAAGTTTTAATGTTTGTTTTACTATATTACCCGCATCTTTCTGCGAAAAAGAGGCGAAACTCTCAATTACCAAAGATGTTCCATTATGTCATAACAAAAACAAAAAAATAAAAAAATAAAAAAAAGATTAAAAAAATAAATGAAAAAAATTTCGCTTTTTTTTTTCCTTTTTTTGCAAGTACACAGTGCAAGTGATGGGAAAACGAAACTTGAGTGTGTGTATTCAATGGTTCACTCTGTTAATGTTATTACACTATGTGTGACGATTTCATAATATTTGTAACTATTTTCAAAACAATGTCGGTATTTATTCGGTCGGTAATTTTTTTTCTAACATCTTCATGAAAAGAAAATCAAAATTCATTAGGGTTTTGCTGAACTATTATATATTCACATACTGGTACATGAAATGACTTCACAACGAACGCTATTTGCTATAGAGTGCCATTTCACATATTTAACTAAAGTGTTTATTAGCGTAAGCAAATTGCTTTATATGCGGCATAACTTTTCTTGAGGTTAAGGTAATGTCTATGCATTTATTCTTTCTACACTATCATCGTTATCCTTATAACTTGCGGAACTAATGATCGCTTTAAACCACGGTTCCCTGAGAACGTTATCCAGTTATATTGATTGTTCTTTTTCAAACATGGTCTTCGGCTTTTCAGATTGAAAAGTTGCATGCATATATGCATATCAAACTTTTATTTTGGAAAATACAAGCAGTTTCACGTTTCTCTGGCCTTTCCATATCATTTTTGTAGAACGATTCTCTCGTCAAGGCTTTCAGAATACCATCCATACACTTCACTTTCCAAAATAGACTCATTATTTAATCCCAACCTTTTACTCCGCATTATCCTTTTAGAATTTGCAAACAGATAGTAACCTCTGGCTGCCAGATTTGCGGCAGCAACCCGGCATGGAATTTTGTTATTGAAAACGTCGAACTGTGGCACTGTGCTGTTTTCTTCTCCATTTTCGTCACTCATCATTCTTGCTTTTTCAAAGTAATCGAAAAGCAGAGCAGTATGGGCGCCCCGATATACGAAGGTTACAATATTGCTGGCCGCTCTATCGTCTCGTTTTTGGTCGTCCCAGCAAAGTAGTTGCAGTAGTGAAGAAACCATATTTCGTCCATTGTCACTTTAGATTATTAACAAATTTTTGATGTATGCTGCAGTTTCGCGACACACTATTAAGCGTCTACTTTAACTAAAACTTTCCGTAGAACTTATGATTGTTCACCGATTACGCGAAATAAGTGTTAGGAGAGGTAAAGTTTTTGTGCTCGAGCTCTAATATTGATGAAAACAAATTACTTCACACACCCTTTGGCTAATTACAAAATCAAAAGGAATTAAAATAGACTCTGGAAAAAGGCAAACAAAAATAACTCTCTTGCTATTATATATGGGGCATAAATTACGTTGTAACCCTCCGTAAAAATGGAAAAACTGCGATTTTCTATTACAAGTTTCTTTACTGTTTTTTAAAATAATCTCCTCTTGTTTTGCATACGCGCGAACGTTTGTGATAGCGACGAAAATCGTTGTCCACGCGGTTTATTCACGAGGTTTGGGGAAAAAACCGGATTTACTGCGAATGATCCGTTAATATGAGGTTTTGAGTCAGTCGGTTTGTTGAAAGTGATGCATGAGAAGTCGCCTTGCCATGACGAAGAATGATCCGACGAGGTTAGTTTATTTTCGTTATTTCACACAAGACATATGATAAATAAATCGTAGCGTACCATTCACAATCAACCGTTTTACGTTCCTTTAAAGCTACTGTTATTACATAACCAGTTTTGTCGAAGGAACAAGCGACCATTTATTTCGAAGTGCTTCGAGCGTAAACTTTGGCTCATCATGAAACACCAATACAATCGAGTGTTGTTTATTTCCCGGCCCCATGAGATTCATGATTCGTTGACACGAGCATCAAATCAATGTCAAACTATCTGGAACCAACGCGAAGAGACCTTTCGCATGACTAAATGATCATGCCAAATTTTATATATGTCGATAGAATTAATGTCTAAGTTCGCCACAATTTCACAGTATGTCACATGTCGATCTTTCATTATCAGTTTTTGCACAGCAGCAATGTTTTCTGACTTTCGCCGATTTTGACGATTTTCGTCGACGGCAACAATCGAATACAATTCATCACAAAAACCGGACTATAAATAGTCCGCGCGGATGGAACTTCATCGCTAAATGTCGGAGCAAGCTGATCGATGCACTTTTGTTCACATAATCCATGTCAACGGACATGTCAGTAAGTCATCGGTCCAAACTTTTTAAGAGTTAATTGCATTTTTTCGCTGAGATTCACTTTCCAACTCACTGTAAAGAAGACAAATCGCATTCATGTAACAAGTTTATGCTCAAAAACGTGCAAATTTCCGACGGAAACTTCAAATGGCAGCTGACAACCCCTAGTATTGTCTAAGCTCAACATATGAATGCTGGTCTACGTAACCTCAATTTACAAACAAAGCGACTTACATCATTTTCAAAGATAGATAGAACGAATGTGAGATGAAAAGTTAATGAATAAAAATTCTATTAGAATTCGTAATGGGCATATTTTACATCCGCTCCGGAATGTTGTTCGTAAAGTGTGTGCAAATAACATCAATCTAGGTTAATATGTTTGCATCCATCGTTCGCCAGCAATGCTTTAAAAGTCTCATAGAGAAGTTAAGGTTGATTTTATAAGTCATTCGAATCAATAATTTATTTTTTTTAATATATAGAGAGAAAACCGTTAGCTATAAAAGCTTTTGTTTTTTGAAATCATCATTTACAACACACTTTAATAGCTGCTATTAGCGATGATAAATGTAGTCTTTAGTCTTTTGTACATTTGTATGAGAGATAGAAAAAAGAAAAGAAAAGAAAAGAAAAAAAACAAACAACAAAACAAAAATTTTTTTTTAATAACTTTGAGAGAACGAAAATAAAAAAGAAAAGGAAAACGAGGAAAAAATCGAAATAACGGTAAATGTGTAAATATGATCTGAAAAAGGAAGAGAAACGAAGGAAAACAATATAGGTAGGTAGCTCCCATGCAACCCTAACTAACTAAGCTAAACTATGTACTGTGTATGATATATATATATACGTATGTGCGAGAGAATATATATATATATTTATATATATATATATATTTACATTTTTATCTATGTATGTAGGTTTAATATTACAACTGTATGGATGAGTACATTGAGGAGCACTGAAGTGTATGATTTAAATTTGCTGCGTGGAGCTTTAAAATATAAAACCAAAAAATTACATACATGTATGTATGTTATATTTTTGTAGTACATGTATGCGCATGTTAGTTGCTTATAAAATATATCGTATATTGTTGTAACTCAAGTTTAAGCATTAATTATTAACTATTTGTTAGTAGTAACTCATTATTTATTTTTTGCAACTTTTTTTTTTTTTTTTTTTTTTTGCTTCTTACTGTGGGCATCAGTAGACCAAAACGAATTGCTTTTTTTCTACTTTTATAGCGTATTTGATATACTCTGCTCAGCGTATTGTACGTTTGCGCTTTAAAGAATTATTCTAAGTTAAGTTTATTTGCTTTCAATACAATATATGAAATGAAATATTACTTAAAGCCCCTCATCCCTTAAGCATAATAAAAGAAAAGACATGAGACGTCGGTCGAAAGTTATTACAATTTCCGTAAGACTTAATTGATAAAATTTCATAGTGAAAGGTGGTTAACGTGACTTTTATATTAACTACCATCAACTTGTCTATTTCGCTCGATTACCGTAATAAGAGGAAAAAGCGTTTTGTGCAATTAAATGCCATGCAGTGCATATATAATAAAAACAATGGTATATATACAATATATATACATATAATAGAAAATAAAAACAATTTTAGGAATGGTAATGATGCGCCTTCATTAGACAACAATTAACTTTTGAGGTGTAGAAGATATCAATATTTCACACTCACATTTCTTATCGTCGGTGTGGAAAAAGTTTCTATTGACTGACAGACGCGCCTATCATTAGCACAGTACAACTTTTTTGTATTGATGTAAGGTGTTGCATGTCGAAAATTCTCCGTAAAACGAATTTAATTTTCTTAATTTCGTTTTTATACTCTACACCATATGTGGTATTAAGTTTGTGTGTGCGTACGTAGCATAAACACGCCATATATTATACCGACCAGTTCAACAAATTATTTTTCTTCTTCTCCTGCTTGTTTGTCCAACTATTTTGTGTGCAACCTATAAGTCGAAATTTTCGAACACTGACGTATTTTGACCCAAGGACGAACACGATAGGTTTCCGCAAATCAAACAACAACAATAATGAATGGGGAAAATGCAACTTTGAAGGTTCCATGATTAGTGTGGGCGTACGCTGAATAAATCAATTATATTAAATGAAAAACTATCATTTTACGTAGGGTCAGCGTGTTGTAGTGTGTTCTGGTTTATCCCAGCAAACTGAAATCGTTAGCAGGGAAAGCTATCAAGAACACCTGATGCAATTGGGACGAAAAACGGGCCCAATATATCAAAAGTTATAAAATCGTGAGTTCTCGGCATGAGGAAACTCGATCCCATCTACTAAAATCCGCAAATGAAACGATAGCAAGACTAAGCAACATTCCTCGCCGCTATGAGCGGGACTAAGAGTCCTTCTGATGAGCACTGGTGTCAAACGACAATATATTATTTCTACATATATCGAGAGCTGCCATGGGTAGACAGCTTCAAAGAACCAGTTGTGTCTTCTGCACGGAATTCATATTCTGCCTAAGAGATAGAAAAAGTAATGCTTACCGATAGAAAGTCGTTTGAGTTTTTTGTTTTTTGTTTTTTACAATATACGTTTCATTTTAGCATTAGAAATCAGGTGAAGTCTATTCCCTCTCTGAACTTTGAAAAGGTTTCCATTTTTAAATCTAAGACTTGTAAGAACATCAAATTAGTATTAGTGTCTTCAAATAGACTTCAGTATTATGGATTAGTGTGAGAAGTACTTTAATGAAATCGGAATTGAATTAAAGTCTTTGAGTAGTAGGTCTAACGGCCCGATTTCGATATTCCAAATTACCGCGTTCCGATCGATGGCACATAAGCACTTTTTAAAACGATGAAAAAAGCAGATAAAGTACGCGATAAAATGTCTCCGCACTTTGGGGCGGAGCAGAGCCGAACAAAAATGTGTCATAACTAGATACAAGCAGATAGAATGCAGCCAGCGCTAGGCGTCACGGATAAAATTGCCAACTGGCAAGAGTAAGAATAAATAATGAATTTTGTTCGGTAAGATTTGGTGATGAAAGATATCTCTTTTGAGTTTCCCTTTCTTTTAAACTGTGCTACTACGAATTGAGGTTAGTTGGCCATAATTATAATTTTGCAATTAAGGGTAAGAGAATTTTATTTTCACTTCCATTACTTTATTTGCACTAATAGCTGTTCTTATAAAAACGGAAGTAGAAATCCAGCCCATGTGCATTTATATTATATTTAAATTAGCCTGACTACCTACCTACCTATCGTTACACGCAATGGTATTTATTTCAATAATAAAAAAAAGAAAGAAAAGAAAACGAAAACGAAAACATTTAATTCAAACGGTCTTCAATCATACGAGACAATTAAAAATGAATGAAAGTTTTATTTAAAATAAATCGTGACAATATTCAAGAAAAGTTTCATTGCATATGATTTATGCAAAAACAAGAAACACATAAAAGTGCTAAAGCGAATCTCGGATACTTATCACCTAAAGTGAATGAAATTTTTTTTTTTTTTTTTTAATTAATTGATTGTATGTAAATCGTATACTGATTCGTATCGTCTCATACTAAGTATTGATGTAATTCATTGGGCAAATTCTTACGATTACAAGAGAACATAAAGACGAAAAGAGATGAATGGAAGAATGCAAAAACAGGTGAACGTACATCAGAGAAAGCAGATCGACGTCTCGAATGATTATTGACAGATGGATGGTCATATGAAAAAAGGTACAAATAAAGACAGAAGAGGAGGCACGTTATTCGTTACCTCTTTTTAAAGAAACTCTCTAACTGGATAGTGAAACAATGAACCTTCCAGACGCGATAAATATAAGATGCGTGCCATAAATTCAACTTGAAGTGATCGCTATATCTGTGTCTTTCGTCTTACTCTATAAACGCTTTAACGGATCTATTAGGGGAAGTTGTGGTGAGTGATTCTTGTGATAAAATTTGCAATTTTCGTTTCACTGTTTGCGGAGATAATTATTTTGTCCTAACCTTTACAAAAGGAAGGTTAAAAGTTCGGAAATTCCTCAAAATATGCATATTCTTAATAAGCATTATGTTCTAATTGTATGTCCATCTGTCCGTCTGTCAATTTATGTGAGTGAATGTTTGTGGTAAATGCAATTTTTCGGTAACGCAAATGAAGATTCCGCCTTCAAATTTGCTAAGCAACTACTGGAAGTTATTGCGCAGTAGACTATTGTTGAACACGATCAACAAATCAATCGATTGTTCTACAAATCGTCTACGCTACAATATGAATTGAGAACTGTTATGTTTCCATAAGCAAAAGATAAAAAAAAAGGAAGAATGTTTTGCTTATTAGTCATATGTTATAGAATCCCGCAGTACTTAGTCAACCGGAGTAAATTGGGATTCACGTATGTCGATCTCATATTGTGGTGTTTCGAAATTTCTTTTTTCAGGTTTTCTTCTATTTTTAGTTTGCTCTTCTAACATATAGCTCGGTGAATAATCTGAGTCTTTTCATCTTTGCGAGATAGTTTTGATTATACTTCCGTGCGAAGTCCACATGAAAATCAATCGAATTAAAATTCAAAAATATGCAGACACCTAAGCCGACGAACGAACGATGCGGTGCAGATCTCAGTAAAATCCCGCGCTTATTAGAAATATATTGACTTTACTGTAAAAACCAATACGTTTTATGTGTGTGTGTGTGTGAGGCATGCAGGAACAAAAGTAAGACACCCCTTGCTTACGTTGATGAATAAAAAATGTTAAGAAATATATTTATTTTAGCAAATTTTTTTTTTCCATACCTCCGCCTACAAAGTAATCTAATAATAAATCAAATTACTGCTCTTATGGTAATATTTAAAAATATGGTCTGACGAGTCCATAGAAAGGATGCATGACATTTGGGCAATATGCATATTGATGATCAAGCAACGTAAGTCAGTTTTTCATCTATTGCAGGAACGCCTTTCAACCTCGAGTTGAAAGTAGCATAAGTCCATAAAACTTGCAGACAGTAGAGAAGGTGGTCGAAAAGGTGGTTAGTGTCTATCTAGGGTTCATAGGAAGACCTACATAACTTTTACACTAATTATTATTGTTATTATTATTTTTTTATTGTTTTTTTGTTGTTTTTTTGTTTTTTGCATTACAACAACAAGCTGTATGAAGTTGTCGTGACTTTAGAAATTTCGTTTACTTTATGCAGAGGCATTAATGTGTATGTAATTTACGATTTGTCGTGTGTCTTGCATAAATTAACCAAAAACACAAATTTATTTTAAGAATTTGTTGCTTTTGCTTTTAATTTGTATTGCATTTAAGGTTTTGTTAAAATCATTTGCTTTTTAAATTCACTCAACATTTTGCTGTAAACGTGTTGATGACACCGCTACTTTAATTTCTCTTTTCATTGTAAGCCTTGAAATATTTTCGAAAAACAGAAAAAAAGAAAAAAACAAAACACATTTTTGGCCACTATGAACTTTATTTAGCAAAGAGACAAAAAAAAAAAAAAAGTGAGAAAGTGTTTACCTAACGTGTAATAAGACTTCGCTTTTTACTACAAACTACACACAACCATATGCATATGTAAAATTGAAGCCATCTATTCCAAATAGAAGTTGCGCTTGAATTAACCAACAGTTTTTTTTCTTAATAAAATTGTTTGGAAAAAATTCGAAATTAAACAAATTTTTTTTTTGAGAAATAATTAATCATAAAATAATTGCATATTAATGAATTTAATGGCAAAAGGTCAAGTTTTTCAAATTATTTAAAAAAAAAAAAAGAAAAAATCAATTTCCACGAGAAACTGATTTCAAATTTTCATGTACACGCACGCGATAATGGATGTTAAATATAGGGTGTATCACGATTTGTTACAAAAACAATGATCAAATTAATATATTTTCTGGTCGAAACGTTAACAAGTTGGCAACGTATGCGCTTGTAATGAAGACAATAATTTGCAATACAAACATGTAATCTATAAGCTCTATAAAGCAAAAGAAAAAAATCTTCTTCTTTTTTTTTTTTTGCATTCAAGATATATTTTAGATTATCTCGTTGTCTTTTTGATCACTTTTTTTTTTTTTTTTTTTTTTGCATAAGCTTTGCCAAATTAAGTATCACGTGCGATGAATATTAATAGTGTGATGAACATGTACACGTTGGCAAATTGACCGTAAAGAAAAAAGAAAACCTTCTCCGACGTACGCGTCGGTGCAATAAAGAAGAAAACTTTATGTAAAATGTTTGGAAATGTACTTCCAACGCTCCTTAAAACTTTGAACTGATGATTCGCGACGTAATGCCGGCATTTGAGTATGAATCAAAGTTTTATCAATCCAGACAACGGATGCATGAATACATTCGCTTACGATAGGTCAATGGAAAGGTGGCCTATAGGAAATGGAATAATCTAGAGCAAGATAGAATCGAAATATGGTATATTTTGATGCGGAGAAGGTAATAAAGTTGATTGTGATACTCTAATAAGCTCGCTCGTATCGCTGATAATATTTGAAGGCACCACACGTATCGATTAGCTTACATTGAAGATTCGTATGTTTTATCAAAGTTCGTCAAGTACTTGAATAAATTTTAGTGAAAATTTACTATAGAACTGTATGTTATGATGTCAACATTTAAAGACACATAACGATTCGGGGAAAAAGATCCGTCAAAAGATTAAACGCAATTTATTTAGTTTAGCCATTTTCCTAAAGTACAACTTAATCTTCTCTTCCCATTGATTGATGCCGTTCTGCATCGCTGACGTAGATAACTCTGATGCCAGAAAATCGACCTTTTTTGAATCATTGCAGATTTTTTGCAAGAATCCGCTTTGGTCATGCTACTATAAAACACCAATGGATTCTTAAGAAATTTGCTCGTCGAATATGCACTTCGTGAATGTTGAAAGCTTTCCAATAAACTCGTTTTACGAGTCTAACCGTACGGAAATCTTCACAGTACCGAGGACAACTTATTATCAATACAATAAGCGACTAGACTAACCATTTAGTTTACCTTTCGAAAAAAAAGCGAGAGCCAGTTCGAAAATCAGATGAGCAGAAACTAAGCAACGATCGCAATTACTCAAAAACCAAATGTGGCAAAAGTAGGGACGAGCATGTAATAAAGCTTTTTATTCGCCTGGAGATCCGTCGAAACTGAAATTAGACTGCAAAAGACTGCATCGATTTCAAAAAACCTGCATTCATTTTACATATCCACTGCATGTCATTATTAGTTCAAATGGGCAACATGGACCAAAAACCTTACTTAAACAGGTTAACTTCAAAACTACTTCAAAACTATAATAGTTACACTTAAATATGAGTTAAAAGTACCGCCGGTACCATAATAAAATATGACTAACTTTGAAGTATACATTCAAAGCCTAATGCTTCTTGCGATAATCTATAGATAGATCCGATTGTATACAAAAATTGTAAATCAACAAAGCATTCAAAGCATGCATATTTTTAGATAAAGAAGCCGAGCCGTATAAGAGGCAAAGATAATTCCAGATTTTTTAGAATTATTAGATAAGAAGGACTCTTAAGAGCATATATCATTACATTACGAGGTTCAATCAGAAGTCGGATCAAGATATATGCAAACCAAATGATTAAAATAATTAAGCTGCGTTTCATTTTTGTAAGCATCTTTCTTTTGATGCTCTTTTATATATATATATTTCTTGTCTGAAGTATGGCGTTTTCACCTTTTACTCTCCCGATTGCTCATTCAGTGGCTAATGATTCTTTCTTATCTCACTATATGTCTAAGAAACACTTTTCTTTCTATAGACATTAATGGAGATGCAATGTTCTCTGTGCATGCTCATCAGCTTTACGCTGCATCCTAAGATGAAGATATAATATATGTGATGGCCCATGTCATGGAGACGGCAAGTATTTCATGAGACATTCAGATCCTGCTCGAGACTGCTTTCACTAATATTCAAACTGGTTGGAGGACGCAGCAAAGGGATATCGTTATGCAACATCTGAATTGGTCGAAAATATGAAAAACCTTTCGGACAAGATATTGTAAAATTAACCAATAAAGTTGGTCTGTTGAAACAAGGGTTGCAAAGAAGGCAAAATTATTCGAGGCACAACAGCACTAGAATCATTTTATATATTGTAGAAAGAGAAGGAAAATCAAGTGAAAATAGTTGATCTTTTCAAAAAAATCCTTTACTAATAGAAGGCGTATAGAAGACGTTATTAGTACATAAGCAGCGGTAATTTTTTTTATTTTATCAAAGAATAGTCTGATAAAGTCCGTTTATAAGTACGATGCTGTGTATTTAGGTTGGACTAACGACTGGCGGAAAGTAATAACAAACAGTGTATATATTATGAGTGAAGAAAAGCTCATTCACCGCGAACAGATTTCAAAGTAAGTGAATAACATGTCGATACCGATACCGATACCGATACCGACCTTTACATAGAACCAAGTCGGTTAGATATCGCTTGCGATAAAGAAGCAAAGACAACCGACTATGATCTTCTCGTCATATGACCCACATGTTATATGTTCATATGTGTTAATCTACTTGAAGTGTATGTAATGAGAATCGTTGTTTATAGAAAAGAGTGGACTGAATTGAGGTCACTTGCATTAAAGGGCAGGCATTAAGAAGGTTTTGTATAATTAAGAATTGTTACGAACAAAAGAGCACTGCGTCCCATTTGATCGCAAATACCTATATCTTGTCTCGCCCCGACGTAAATGGCTGAACGAAACTATTTTCGTCGGCGCTGTCTGCTTAAATCGAAAAGGTAAGTAAAGTAATTAAAAAATTGTTGCCAGCCAATGACTTCAAGGTTATCGTATTCGTTTCATGTTACACCTTAACCTTATCTCTTAATTTAATTTATATTAGTGTATATTATAAATAATAGAGAAAAAATTTCTTTTAGAAATTAAACTCATTGTTTGGAGTGGTATTTGTAGCTTCCGTTGTTGCTTTTGCTTAAAAGCAATTGTTTGGAATATTGAAAAGAAATTGTTTGCGGCATTACATTTCATTGACTTTTGTACGGAGACGGAGCTTCCAGGTGTTTACGGGTTTTTTTTCTTTTTCTATATTTACTTATTTTGATTTTCTATTGACTTATTTTTATACCCTACACTAGTTATTGTATCGTAACAGTGTATAGATAAGATGTATGTAACACCCATAATGACTTTTTATTTTTATTTTTATTCTTTTTTTTTTTTTTTATTGTGACCAATCATTCAGGGATGTCCCTAATCATGTAGTAGGGTGATCGTCGGAACGAAGAGAGGAAACAGAAAGGAATAGGTAGTGGATGTGCACCTAATCGATATTTACTGCAGCTATGAGCAAAAAAAAACTCTACCGCACATGAAATTTGAACCCACCAACACTCGCTTGATACTCGGTCATGCTTACCTACATGTCTACTCAGACGGATGACGTAATAACTTGAAGGATGATAGAGCACTTATTACCTCACTTGATCCAAAATAATTTTCTAAAAAGATGTAAACCTCCCAGAGCGTCCTTTACTTCGGCCCTCTTTTTTTTCTTTGTCTGTCATCAGCTTAACATGATCTCATATTTTGCATTTGAAAATCGAAACAGTTGCGGAGGATAATTAGTTCTTCGATAAACGAAATAACTAACTAACTCTCTTTCATCGAAGATTTTTCTTTCATAAAACCTTTTCTCAAACACTCATTTTTATGCGGATAAAATTTGAAAGATTTACTCAATACTTAACTTAGGGTATTCAATGGCCCACCTTGTTGTCGATGAAATTTTAACTTATTTCACAATATTTATTTTTTTAGTTTTTTTTTTTTTGGTTTGCCGAAGCAATTGTACACAACATCCACGATAAAGAATGCTTGGAATTGTTGTTGCTTTTTTTTTTTTTTTTTGATTTTAAATGCATGTGTGTTGTTAAATTTTTTTTGTTTTTTATATGTGCGCCTATGTGTCTAAGCTTGGTGACACATAAAAGAGGAAAGTAAAAGTAATTTTGTGTAAGCAAACATTAATTATATGTGCACTCGGGCAAAACGATTTATATGATGAGCTTTACACTCATTGTATCATCATCGTTGACGTTTACTTTCGGTTTACTAATGATTCGTTCTTCAATATTTGTACAATATTTAACTTGGGCTTAGTAAAGTGTGTCTCTAAATTATTCATAAATTCCTGCAAAGCATAAAAATTTTGCATAATTTTATTCCTTTTTTGTCGTTTGCGTCAGCAAACCATAGAAAATTGAAAGAAAAACCCAGCACGACTTCCTTAATACCTATGCATTTATCTACTTATAAATATACATATATATATATATATATATATATATATATATATATATATATATATATGTTATGTATAACTATTGGCACTCATGCAGGCATTTGTATATATGGAGGTGCATGCACGATTACAGTGAATCCTCAATATTCTCTTTACCTTATTAACAACAGCAGCGACATAACGCAACAAAAACGGCGACATCAATGAGACAGAAAACTTGTTTGTCTTGATCTTTTATTTTCATTTTTTGCTAACTTAGGGCTGGCTGCACCATCATCACCGCCGCCACCGCCGCTTTCAAGACATTGTTGAGAAAGATAAAAGAAAAAAAGCACAGAAACGTTAAAAAAGTAAAAACTACAAAGTTTCACTTTCTTTTGAGTCACCTTTACCGGTTATAACACGCACGTTCACATACCTAAACATACCGATATAACTGCGTTATGTGCAATAATGATACAAGTGGACAGTGATTAACCTTTTCATTTTTATTTGAATGCTGTATTCATTCATGTATACCATCTTTCGCTTTTCTTTCTCTTTTTTTTCTCTTCAACGGTTTGGCAATGTTACACCTTTATTATTTATTGTTAATGCTGTCAGTTGGCTTATTTATCATGATGAACAAAATGGAAAAAAAAAAAACACATCGGCATAATATCCACAATAAAAAACCTGTAAAGTATACATAATATATTAATTGCTAATTGACTTTAACAATTTCACCTTAAAAATTATGAAACAAAAACAAAAAAAAATCATAAATAAATAAATGAACAAAGCAAGAGAGAGATTTTTAATGGTTTGTGCCGAAGCTCTTGCATTCCATCACTTAGATTATAGACTCAACCTATTAGGGGACAGTAGAACAAAGAGAGGTAGATAGGCGAATAGAAAAACATATCCCGATAGATTAATAGATTTGCATACTTAGTCTAACCTTAGCCTGAGAAACAGACAGGTAGACAGGTGCAATCAAACATATTAATAAATCTGTAAATGGACTAATAGGCATGGAAACTCACGTAATAATGGACAGACAGGCAGCGAACCACACAATTACACAAATCGACAGACTAACGAGCTGCTAAACGTTTGAGCACCATTGAAAAACCGACAACCCGTCGTATGACCAGAAACCTACCATTGAGTCAGAAAGAGACAGACAGACGGACGATCCAAGCGACTGGCAAAGAAAAAGTTAGACAACGGTACTCGCTAGATAGGCAAAACCAACTCCATTCAAAATGCATTGCCATTCAAAAAGTATTGATATTTGCAACTTAATAGGCTTAATATTTTGTAGGCAGTCAATCAAACATCATGGATATTATATATAATATAACGAGTAGCAAAATTAATATACCCTATTGTAAGGCATGTCATAACACAGAATGAAAGAAATTTTATTTGCGGCAGAAACTTATATCGTTGATCTCTTGAAATCTTTGTTGTTTGCATAGTAGGGGCTTAAGCGTATTTAAACGAGTTTGTTACTTAAGTCTTTTTTCGTATGCGATTGTATATGAAACCGTTTTTTTCTTCTCATTTATATGTGGGAAATTTTTCGCTGCGATGTTTTGTTGTTGTAAAATATGATAATTACGAATTTCGTATACAATTTATTAAAAATGATCCTCCATAAAATATGAGCAAATTTTTCGTCAGTGCTTGATACGCGATAGATTTTATTATTCTACAAATCGTGTAAATTAAAAGACGATATATAAAGATATAGAATGTATCCAAAATGGAAAGATATATATATATATATATATATATATATATATATATATTCGATTTGAAATCACATTAATCGATCTAAATACTATAAGGAAAAGTGAGGTATTTATTAAAATTAATAGTCGTGTGAAGTGAATCAGGTAAGTAAGAAGCGATTCAAAGCAAAGTGAATCTATGATCTCCATTGATGTTTATGTTCGGTATGTTTTAAAAATTAAATAAATACGGTACATAACATACGCTCTATGGGCAAACGGAGAGTTTTCAATCATTCAAATATTGAATAATATTATGGTTGTCTATCTGGACTTTCCTAGTTGAAGGGCAATAAAGTTTTTACAAATAATAACAATAACAACAAGTAAGCATAAGTAAAAGCTATTGATAAGCTTTTAATAACAACAAATGACAAAAGAAACCACGTACGAAACGAGACTTTCACTCGTTTTACTTTAACGAAGCTGACTTGTAAAATAAAATACAAACAGAAGACTGAAGAGCTAGAAACACATAAAAAGAAGTGAGAATTTTCGAAAGTTATGTATATGTGTTTCAAACAAATTTTTGTGCATACCTTGATGAGAATAATGATGCCCTCCGTCGCTTGTGGAAAACGTATATTCAGTTTGTGCAGATGTATGCAGCATTGAGAAAGAGTTGAATTCAATCCAAACAAAAAGTCATTCTTAACTGATTTACATATGTATGGCTATTCATTAATCGTCTGCCCGTCTGATCATCTATCTTTGTGATGTTTATCTATGTATCTATGTACTTTTAAGTTCAACTTATCGTTTACAATTTTCGAAAAAAATTTAATAAAATTCCATCATATGAACAGAGCAGTATGTTATTTCGTAGAAGAAAAATCAGGTTTATTTAGTTTAGTAGTAAATGCTTTGAACGTACCTTTTAAGTCCCATCATCCACATAAGATTTCTTATGAGCGTTAAACAGCCTTCACATGGCAACAAAATGTAACTTTTAACATTTTGCGAGGAAAACAGGTGAAGAATGGTAACGGACGAAGTGATGTGGGATATCAAATAGTCAGCTTTACTTGTTTTGATTCAAACTAAATCTAGATATAAGTTAGATGCCGGCGCTCAAGTACTTTTAATTTACGGTTTGATATTCTATATCGCATATTGCAACATTGATACACCGCTCTAGGATTTATCCAAACGTTTATTCATAGATTCATTTCTTTATCTCTTTATCTATTCATGCGATCATTTGATTCTTTCTTTCTCACTCACGCCTGTGATTGTCCATTCATTCCGGTATCCGCCCGCCTGTTTGTTAATCTGAGTATGTGTCCATTCCACTCGTTTGGCTATTTCGCAGTCCACGCTTTTTTTTTTGCTCCTCTACCTGTCCGTTCGCATAAGTAAATCTTCCTCGACTTGTACGTGTACATATTCTTCTGTCGGTTTGTTTATTCGCTTAGCGCTCTTGAAATCTCGCTCCAAGGAAGATGTAATCTGCTTTTAGGAAGGTTAAAGTGGGAAAACAAAAACAGGAAATACCCTTCACTACGACTTAATGCACGTAACACAAGTTATTTGTGTGCAAATTAATTATTTGAACAGATCTACTAACGTATTTATGGGTAGTAAATATTAAACATCGTTCCTTGGGAAGAAATGAAAATCAACTAAAAGATTTATCATAGAAAGACAGAAGATGATTTTGTCATCATTTATATAGAATTCCATTATCCAATTTGGCTTCACTTTATGGTTATTCCTTATCTTCCCTAAATTTTCTATCCGTTTCATTCTTCATTTCTTTTTTGTGATGATACATGTTTTTGTTTACTATTCGTATAATTTTTTGTGTGTGTGAAGCGAAAACTTGCCATCATTTTTAGAACTTCACATAGAATTGAAGTAATTCCATATAGAGAACTGCATGGGTGCTGAAAATTCTGCCACGTAACCACTTCGCTGAAAGTTAATTTACGCTTTTGTATTCAGAGAGGTGGTCACTGGACAACTGACAGTTAGCCTTCCGCTTCGCATTCAGCGGTTCAGCAAAAACAGCTGAAAACCTAAGCGAGAATTACATTTTTCATAGATGATTACCTCCCAGCTGTTTGCCAACAACGAAAGCAAAATTTTTCATATGTGATGAGCCTCTTGGTCTTAGGCACAATGACGCTCCAGCCTGCTTTCCAGGTGAATAAGTCGCAAGTGGTAAACGCAATGAGAAATAAAGACAGGAAGCTGAAGTTTGCCACAAACATTCCTTGGTCGATTAGGGGGCTGACACAATGGGGCGTCATTTTCGTTTTCGGGTTAAAAGCGCCTAAGTGGTCACACAAGCACACGGTGTTTAGCCGCGCTACCGGCAAAAGGTAAACAAAAACATATGGTTTTAGAGCGAAAAATAAAGAAATTCTTGTCAACATAAACAACAAATTCGTGAAAGGTAACAATAAGAAGGTTAGTATACAAGTGAACAAGCTTGCTTATCGATTAGTGACAAAGGGGATTGATCACATATATATATATATATAGACATAGACATTACATATATTTTAGTGCATTACTTGATCCACAATTGGGAAATTGTCTCTTATTACTCTCTAATAAAATAATTTGCTGAGTATATTTCAACTTTAAAATTAATCCTCTTTATTACTTCTTCTTCCATTTCTTGCAAAATGGAAAGTGCAAATCACATAATATAATATAAAATAGATTAGTCTAAGCCAAACATAAATTAGACAAATAACTTTAAAATTGAGGAGAAATGACCATCATTTCGTATGCTCTTTCCTCTTCTTGTTCTATTTGTATGTACACATGAAAGATAATATGATTTGTCAATTCCCATGAAGTTTTGCAAAAAGTCGGACAAGTTGAAGTTCCAACCCGAAAATATAAATAACGCCCCGCTGAACTTAAGAAGACAATATTTCCAAGATGTTTGCAATCTATCTGTGTACACGCCCATCATAAACGAGAAACTAAAATAGCCTGAAAAAAAGAACGATAAGTTTTGTTGAATGTTTTCGTCC
Organism: Glossina morsitans morsitans; assembly: GCA_001077435.1. Classification (NCBI taxonomy): domain Eukaryota; kingdom Metazoa; phylum Arthropoda; class Insecta; order Diptera; family Glossinidae; genus Glossina; species Glossina morsitans. Next base: position 67,912 of record CCAG010020658.1, read on the forward strand.
CGAAATTGCGATCCTGCGGAAAATGTGGAATTTCGGAAAATGCGCTCTCTTACTGTTCTTCAAATTCGCTTGCATATGCGGACCATAAATGGTGCCGAACGGCAAAATGACGTATCCGGTAAATCTTGTGGTGTGTTACAAATGAACACGTTACCTATCGTGTGTATGTATTTGTGCATTTCGTTAAACTTTGCGCAATGCCCATGCGCATGCATGCATGCGGCGATGTGTGCCGATAACCGCCAATTTTCATTTCGTCTCAAATAAAATAGAATTCTCTTGTGTCAGATAAAATTTTACAGGACTGCAGTTTTCAGTTCATAGCCTGTCATATCTAATCATTCATCATTTTTGAACACGGCATGCAGCGCAACTCGGCCAGTGTTCTTTAAAAAAATGGCTACATGCAACGTGCATCTGCCGACAGACAAGTTTTTTGGTAAACTGAACAGTCTACTTATTTTGGGATTCAAGTGTGGAGAGGAAAGTTGATGTTTTAAGAAAACTTTGTTCAGCTCACTTGGCAGACTGGACTTCTATGGGACACTCTTTGTCGGAGACAGCATCTATGGCACAGAAGCTGTATGGCGCTGACTATATTGTTTCGTGTGGATGGATAGCTTTGTTTCCATTCTTTTGAAAGGATTACCTACCATCAGAATGTAATCTTAAATTGGCAACGTTGATAACACTATTACTAGCATTGCCACATTTAATATGCATAGGGAGAATCAATCGTAATCTGCCGCAAAGGTAGATGTACAACTTGCTTCAGAAAGAAATGAACGACATGCAAAAATGAACGGAAAGTGAAAGGAATTTGCATAGAAGCCATGAATTGATAGACAAAAATGATTAGATTACATAGAGACATATTCACTACTTGTAAGCTACGCTATTCTTAGGATTGCTAATGGTATCAGCAGCAAAATGTGACGTAAGGATCTCACAAATGGATGCTCTCACTGCATTGTTACAGGGTGAATGAGCAGAAGACATCTATCTATTCATATCGCATACGGTCTTAAAATAATGGAAGACCTTATATATACTTTGAAGCAATAGCCGCGACGCAGCATTGTAGGAGAATAGATTGAAGATAACAAGCGCATATACATATCTCTATGGACGTCAAAGTAAAATCGGTGAACTACAAAAAAACCGAAAACTCAATAAATAGATAGAATTAACAAAGGAACTTCACATGAGCTTATTTGGTGGATGAAACTCGTCTTGATCAGCTCCAGCATCCTTTCACCTGCATAAGAAGCTTCGCGTGGAAAATGAACATTGAATGATTTCAAATAATTTCCCATTGGAAGTTTGATGTGTTTGGCGCATCGCAAAGGGCTCATGCCCTCATGCAGGCCGTCTCCTAAGCACATTCAATAACAGCGAGAGTTTCGCTATCCTCGAGATACGAAGATTGCAAAATTTTCGTACAAGAGAATAAAAGAGATCCAAGAGAGCACAAAGATTAAAATGGGAAAAAGTCAATTAGTTACTCGTTACGTAGTCGTGGTACAATTTGGAACTATGTGGATGTTGCGGATTGTACCAAAAGGCAAAAGGCACTTTCTTCTAATCAAGCCGAGTGCATGGAGAACAAAACACATTGATATTCGGGATCATTTCATATGTACACTACAAGAGTAAAAAATAAGAGAAAGATGTCGAGTTACTCTCACTTTTTATGACACACAATCCGTTTATGTAATAATTAAATTTATTGTTATTACGGATACAGCTTTTTTATAAGACATTTATTTATATCTTTTTTTAAAGATCTTTTTCTCCACATTTGATCGATGTTACCTAACAAGGTGATAAGGTTTTCTTTCCACCACAATATATACAACGAGATCAAATCGAAGAAAAGCAAAAACCTGTTCAATAACATAAACGCAGCGATTATTGAATGAAAAGTGAAAGTTACCAAAAAAAAAAAAAAAAAAAAAACCAAACCAAAAAAAAAAAGATGAAAATAAAAAACTAAAAAGTATTACGAAATCATTGCTTAGAATCAGATATCTTACCCTGAATATTTGACAAGTGAAAAGAGATAACTGTAAATAAGTGAATCATAAATATTTGGATAAATAATAAGAAAACGAAATAAGATAAAGAAAGAAGAGATAAAAGTTATTTCAGATTGAGTAGGAGAAGGTTTAAAAATGAATGTATGATGACTGTATCTTGGCACAAGCTTTCCTTTTTCACTGCTTCGCCGAAGATCAGGAGCATAGTTTGTGGAAGACCTTTGAGTATATATCAAGCTACTTACTAATTTATTGTTGTTGTTATTGCTGTTGTTGTTCTTGTTTACTAAGTTGTCACTTGACCTGGTATCTAACTGTGTCGCATTAGGAAAGCATCCGGCTAACTGAAACGAAGCCCCTGCACTTGTTGTTTAGATTGGTTAACTGCTCCAAAATGATTCGTCGACCTTAAAACATCTTTTTCATTTGGCAGTATCGGTACAATTTTTTATTAAATTTATGTATATCAGTTGACGATCTCGGTTGCCGCAACAATGGCTGTATGGCACTTTCTGCGTATATACCTGTGTACAAATGTGTATCTGAAAATTTACGACACTTTCTGTTGCTGGCTTATATTGCTATACTATGTATACATGTTTGTGTGTATGCATATCTGTAAGAGTGTTAGTCCATCATCATCTGCCATTATTTTGGGGCGTTATCGCCATTTATTGTGTAAAAAGTCAGCCTTCATCAGAGTTAGCATATTCGTATTGTTCTCTGGGCTACGAATTATGCAACGACACCGTCACTTTGTGCTGCTCTCAGTTGAGATGGTAATAAGTTTTAATATATCAACAAGAAAAATATTTTATAAGAAAAAAATTCATTCGCTTCAGAATACGAAGCGGTGTTAGCGATGATATCATATCTCATCTATTTTTGTTGCTAAAACTCGAATGTTATTTTGTTACTTTAAGAGGACGTTTTAGCGTTTGTGGAGCAATGTCCAACGCGGCGTATAAATGTTTTCATTGCATCGAAATTGTTAAGTTACTTCTTTCTACTATGTTGCACTTGCGTGTTGAGTAGATGATTGCGTACGTATTATTTACAATCACTTAAAGATAGTCAACAGTGACGCCAATCGTCTTTGCTGAAGATACAAAACGAGGTTGCAAGCTTTCGCGGGAGCTATTGACCTAAGCTTGCATGCACTATTGCGCTATCAATTTACTGGCGTCTACTTAATATTTACATATGTCTTGGAACAAAGCAATACCTGAACGTTCTCTGGATGTTACTTTCGACTATATACGAGTGCGTAATGGTTTTTTGGGAATGTGAATAAATACATCGTACTGTCAGCACAGATCACGAGAGAGTGATGACAGTAGAAAGCGACATAAAAGCGATGACTTGTGATTATCGCATAAGTGAGCACAAAAAAGGTGTTGAATTAATTTGTGATCTCGTGATTAGTATTACATTAAATGGAATTGAACATTGATACTGAATTGGGACTGACTCTTAGTAATGAGTTCTATATATAGATTGCTTATGGAATTCTTTCAGATCTTACTTACTTAGCTTACACAGGCATCTACCATAGGAAGTAATCTTAACGTAAGCCAATTACCAATTCTGATACACCGACATATGTATAGAGATCAACGTGTTTTTTTTTTTTGCGGCAAACGGGCAAATAATAATTTTACCGCTACACATAACAGCCTGCCAGAAACTTTAAGTCTCTTCGATTCACGCTTTAATGATGCTAATAGAAAAAACTGTAGTTAGCTTTGGGATACAACTTTGTCAGAATTAAGAACTTCGCTATGCGTCGAGCGAATGCAATCAGTTTGGAGACAAGAGCATCATGCCATACTCTGTCGAATGCCTTGGAGATATCTAGGACAATGACCTCGTTTTTGCCAAAGTAGCGAATGGCACGATTTCACTTTTCGGTGAGGGAGGACATTAGGTCACCGGTCGACCGATTTGTGCAAAAGCCATATTGTCTATCGCTAATTAGATAGATTAGACTTATTCTGGGCGCAAAAATGGTCCGATTCGAACCATTTTTAAATAGCGTTGAGCCTAGAGCCACAACACGTCAGTGTAGCGAAATTCATTAAAATATCTTAAAAATTATTACTGATAAATTGAAAAGAGGAATAAATGGACACATAGACAGACAAACTTTTATCGATTCAGAACTAGTCTCAATATAATAAATTATGGGGACTATCGCAAGTTTTTTCGGGTGTTACATACATAGGCATCAACTTAATGCACCCTGTACATCCCGTCAGCAGTTGTGAGCGGGTAAACCGGTTTAGCTGACTTTTAAATTTCATATGCAATAGGAGATCAAGGGGTAAACCGGGTACCGAGATTTTCCCGACCAGATGGTTTTAGAATTCCATGACTCGTCAAGATTAACTCTATCAAGTCATATTATATGGCCTGCAAGAGGTGTCAGACATTTGCGCGGACGACGGTTCGACAACCAGTTGCGTTACACATTGTTTATAAGTTCTTTAAGCCAAACGACTTCCTTCATATACTTGATAAATATTGGATCTATTAAAAATTATAGTGTCCCTTGATTATTTCTTCTTCTTCATCGTGTGTTTCTTCTGTAACACGTGTGAATTTTATTCAAATTAAAAAATATCTTTTCTTGTTCTTGTTTTAAAAACTTTAAAGGAGTTTTTTCCTTTGGGGCATTTGGCACAAAAGCGAAAGATCCGGTTTCGACTCCTTATCCGGTAGTCCGAACCATAAATGGTATATTACACTTGTGTGCTTTTAGGTATAGAAATTCATTATTGACATTATCTTACAACAATTGTGTACATTACCGAGCTGTCGGAGCGTGCACAACACGAATTTGCGCTTTACGTATCTCCTAGTTTTCTCTTTGTGTTTTTGCACGATTTTCTAATTGCATGAAAAATGAGAACATCGTTTTCTATAGGTAGCTCTGGCAGTTTCATTCCTCACCGTCCGTATCTCTCGTTGGTCGGTGCTTCCAACTCGTGATTACAATCTAAAAACATTCAGATAGCGTTATAGTTTCGTAACCTTGGCAGTCTACTAATCCAATACAGCCATGCTATGGCACTTAGGCAAGACGGCAGTCCTAAGTAACTCGAAAAAAAAATAAAAAGCGAAACCCGTTATGAAAGTATATCAAAATTCTTATAAGACATCATGATTACAATATAACCTTGACAAGCTTAATAATGCTTGGCCTAAATCAACAGGACGTGAACCACCCTTTTGTTTTGTTGATAAAGTTCAGAAAAGATTATCAAAAAGGCTAAAATCAAAACATTTCATCTCCTGACATCGCTGCTTAACTGAACATTGATCAAAGAACTGTTTTCAAGCATTTGGTAGGATGAAAATAGATGCTCGACACTATTGAAACGAAATTGAGCCATTCTTGGAAGCATTGATGGAAAAAAAAGTAACGTCCGAAACAGATCGAGATCCAAAGTGCATAAAGGCGGACATACGTTAGCAATGGTCGAATTGACGTCGTCCAAGTTAACGCTTTATGTTTGTGGAGACTGGAAAGAAATCGCCTATCATGAACTGCTGCAATCTGGCCACACGCCAACAACTAATTATTAAAGCCGATGGAGAGCGCAAATGAAGTGAAGCATCAGATCTTCACCAATAGGACAATGGCAATTCACACACTATTTCTAATGAGTCGGCGAGGATTGCAAGAGTAGGGCTGAGAAGCTTTAAAATATTCTCCTTATAGGCCGGACTTTGTTCGATCCGATTATTAACATAATTGTTTTGCTCTCTTTATAGTGTAAAGTTGCTTTCAAAGGTAAATTGTGAAAATGATTTGGTCCATTCTTTCACCTAGGAATCCTGGAAGCCCTACAATCGGGTTCCCAAAAGAATGGCAAAAGATTATCTATCAAGATCGCAGATACTTAGAAAACCATGTTTGAATTGTAGTAAGAAAAACTCGTGAAGTTTTTTCTTTACCCTGGCCCTAGCCATATACAATATGTTATATCTTAGTTCGGCGAAGGTACGCTTACTCGCATAGCGAAAAGCACCGTCTACTATGACACGGTTGCAAAAAATGGAAATTTCTGCAATAAAATAGTGGAGAGTACCTAAGAATTCGGTTTAAGGTGAACACAATTTATTTATTTTTTTTTTCTTTTTTTTTCTTTTTACATCATGGAGTCATTGTCTTTAAATGAAAACTTTAGAAAAAATTATCCACACCTGAACAGTTATGGTATGCACAAGAAGAATTTTATATACAAAATATATTTATGTTTATAGAATCCATGCAACCCACATAAACGAACGCAAGAAACACTCCTCAAAAATATATATATGTAAAAAGTAAGAAATGCGTGTACGTAACACTGCAACAGCTTGTGCTGTGACGCACAAGTAGGCAGCAACAATTCTAGGTAAGGAAGAGTGTTATCGTGTGACACAGCCATGCACAAGATTTAATTCCAAATTCTTACCTGCTTAGAAAGAATTTTAAGTAATGTCTTACGAGAGACTCCTTATAATCGAAGCAATAGCAATAAAAACAATAAAAATAGTTGCGAACATTTTTGAAAATTTAAAAAAAAAATAAAAATATTTTTCTCAAAATTTAGTTTAATTAAAAAGAATATTAAATTACATTAAAATGAATAAATGACTATAATTAAGCCTTAATCTGATATATATCTACATAACGGTCTTAATTGAATTGTCACCAGAAAATGAAAATGAAATTTATTACCTTGTTGTTATGTCAGGCGTGAAATAAACATCCAACGGTATAAAAATATAAAGAAAACAAGTATAATAAAATACTAAACAAAGTATAATAAAATACTTAGTATGTTCAATAAATTGACATTGCGATCAATAGCTTTGGACGATTGTTTTTAATCATCCTTCACGTGTATCAAATTATGACAGGTTTTTAAAACGCATGAAGTGAAATCTTACGCGTCATATGATTGCATTTCAAGATTAACTGAAACGTTTTTCATTAACGCATTTTAACATTACTCGACGACTAAATACTTTTTAAACCTTAATATATATATATATAAATATTTATATATGTATGCTATTAAAGAGTATGATATGTTAATTTGTAATCAATTGGATTTCTCCGCTTACCCGTTTATGACCATCTCCCAGGTCACTGTAATGGGAAGGAAAACTGAGAGAGACGAAAGGCAGTTTTAGCGATAGACGTACACATGAGCCGATGAGCGGGGAAGAAAAACGAACAAAATTGGAAACTTGACTTTACCATAGACGTTTCAAAATGGACAAACAAAACCGATCATGATTCATAAAGAAAACAAGTAAAAGCTCACCACTGCGCGAGTCTTCGATACTCTTCACTTTATAACTATACATGGATACAGCTCGCATGAGATCTACTCACTAGACATAGCCCCGTCTGATTATCGCTTGTTTGGATCGATGCGACATGGCTTGGCTGGCACGCAGTTTCGAAACGCTAAAGAAGAGCGAAAATAGGCTCCCACGGTATCTCTAACAAGAATTTTGTTATATCATTTATTGTACTTTTATCCAGCTGCCTTTCTAGGTATGGAACTACTATTTCGATTTAGCCGATATCGTTTTTGTACACAAATGTTTGAGGACGTATTTGTCGTGTAAAAAGAGAATTAGGTGTTCTTTATTTGTTGAGGCCGCCGGCTTGGAACATTTTTGGAACGCCTTTAAAAATATGCATTGCAAATATTTAGATCAGTTTTTCTTCTCAATATCTGCCATAGATTAAGATATATACATATATATATATTTTGTTGCTGGCCATAACTATTTTTAAATGGTTTCACTAAATGTTGCAATTTTTTTGTAGTACGAGCGTGATTATAGGCGGCCATGCCTATTACTCGTAATAAGACTAAATGAACTTTGCACGGGCATATGCACCACACAGAACGGCTTGAGATAGACCCAACTCTTTTTAAGCCGATGAATTTATTATCATTTTCTAATCTATCTGCCTATCTGCGTGACTTGTATTCGTAGCTTTTTTATTTGTAACGTGCATTTCTTGTTGAACGCCGAATCCTATTGACTGCGTCGCCCATATAAAAAAATTGAACTGAAAAAATTGTTACATGAAAAGCCTTTTCTACTAATTACATTTCTTATCCGAACAATAATAGTGAAAAGCGATATTTTGGCATAGCAAAGGGATTTGAAAAATTTGAATGATACGGAACTGTTTCGTGAACTCGTTTCCATATAGACATTTTCACGAACAATGAGCCTATATACGGCAAGAAGTTGTAATTTTTCATATATCATAACGAAAATGAATCAAGAAATTTAATGCGGCAAGTCCTCTCCACGCTTCTACAGCGAGAAACTGTAATTTCTACTTTTTTATGACGGCAACAAATGGACGGCAACTTTGATAAGTTACATGAATATGTTAAATTTGTTAATCATAATATAGAAGTATCGAGTTTCGAGCATTCTTCAACACGAACGCTTTCGTGAAAATTGTGCATGCGTACGAATATAACGAATTCTCAGCATTTTCAGCCGCGAAAATCGATAAGAATTGTATTAGGCAAAGTGTAGAGTGTTTAATAGTCGGCTTTCCCTTTACGATTGCGGTGTTCTTCCTTGTTTCAGTAAATGCATAGAATGCTAAAATGCTAAAATATAATTTCCTTAAATATCGTATATCGCGTTATTGAATATTTTCCCGTTGTTTTTTCTTTTTTTTTTAGTTATCCATGCGCATTATAAAAATCGTGATGTTGTGCTTTTTTAAATACTCTTCTACACGCATTAATGATGAAATTAAAGATGTTCGATGCTCCATTGTTATTGTTGTTTGCAGTCTATGTTGCAGTCTCTAAGATCAATGGAGCATTTTTTCAATATCACTGAAACTTTCGTAGAATTCTATATTAAATTTCATATACGCTTTTCTTAAAGGTAGTGGTAAAGCTGCTGATGCATTCATTTTAATTCTTTTCCACTATTGTAAGCGTATTGGTGGGTGGTTCAAGAATATTTCGAAAGGAAAACGCATTTGGGGCTCAAGTTTTAGCTCGCGATTTTGATGACAATGAATATGTCATCAAGTATTCATACAGATCGCTTAGAGCATTCCGACTTTGCAGATGGAGTTTCTAAGTTTACAACCCACACATCAAACGTCATATATATACTTATATATTTTATTTTTTATTATTGGTATAATTATTTAAAATTATTTTTTTTAATATCAGAAACATAGCTATAAAGGTACGTGAAAATATTACGAAATATGTTATAAAAATGCTGCAATCGACTAAGATTCCCAGCGTTACTGTCCATAAGTATTTATCTATGCAAGCAAATAGCGAAAATTCTATAGAAAATATCGCCAACTAAATAAAGAAAAGGTATGCATGTATGTGCGTCCATTTAACTATTTGCATATTATTTCAAATCTAATGACATTTCTTGCAACTGCCACTGGCGACATTGTGACAATCGAGTGTAGTAAAAAAACGCGTGCTTACCTACGTGTGAGTTAGTGTGAGTGCAGGAGACTATACCTGAAAATATTTTCATACATGTAGACCATTTGATTTTCGAAATTACTTGTTTATGAATAAGAAAAAAAAAACAAAAAAAAAAAAGTAAATAAAAAAAATAAAAAAATAAAAAAATAAAAAAATAAATAAATAAATAAATGTGCGTGTATATCATTCTCTATGAGTTGTTATATGTTAACTGAATAACAAGTGAAAAGGTTAAAATAACTGCATTTTTTGGTAACAATCGAACAATTGACAAAAATGAACAAATAAAAAACAAGTAGAAACATTATAGGCGGGCAACGCCGACCATTACAAACCCTACAACACTTCGCCTAGTACAGTTATTCACTGGTTTTGGTACTAACCCAGCTTGGTTTTCGCGATAACGCCTGCACAAGTTAGGGCCCAAAAAATAGATCTATGTAATCCAAATTCCTTACCGTCAATTTTTTTTGTCTATCGCTTGTATGAATTAATTTTCAGCATAAAATATTAAAAATTAAGAAGTTTTCCGAACGACTTACTACTCATGATATAGCTTATGTGGAACGGGGACAAAAAATAGATTCATGTGGTTCAAATTAGGTCCACTTTATTTTTATATTAAATTACTATTACAAACAAACATTCATAACAGAAAAATTAACAATTACTCCCTTTTGTCATATAAGTGTTTACGTTTCTTGAGGACCCTTACATGCAGCAAATCTGATCATTCGGTAAATCTGATTTTTTTGTTCATTTACTATTCTAAGCCGATTTTCACTGCGAAATATTGAAAAATAGACCTTTATGTCACGTAAAAATTCAGTTCTCGTAGAATCGGATAAATGAGAAGGGGTTCAAAAAATTGCAATTGAAAATGGTTCAAAGTTTTCACACCAATTTAGAATGTTCTACTTAGTCGCTTTTGTGGAGAAATTTTGAAGATTGCAAGTATTTTTCTTATAATGACTTTTCCGAATAAGGCGTTATATGGGGAGTGGTCGAAAAAGCGAACCATTTTCAGTAGCGTTCATCCTTGACACATCAGTGCGCCGTATTTCATCAAAATATCTCACAAATTGCGACCTGTAGCTGGAACACAAATTTACATGGACAGACAGACAGACAAACGGACTAACAAGCAGTATCATTTTCTGAATTAATCGGTATAATAAAAGGTGGGTCTATCTTAAACGATTCTGGGTGTTACATATGTCCGCACTAACTTAATATACCCTGTATTGCAAGTGGTGTAGGGTATAAAAAGGTAAATAAATAAACATATAAGTAAAAGATAAAAGCAAAGGTAATATAAATAAACAAGTGCACGCAAACACTTGCGGGTTGACTATGATTGACGGTTTCTTTGATTGATAGCGTAAGATTAAGTGATACAAACGTATTTTTTTCCTTTTCTGGGCCCAAAGTGAAATGCAATGAATATATGAATATTTGACGTCCGTGTGGTTTTTGTATTTTCCCTTTCTGCAAACTTTCAATACAGTGTTGTTCCAGAAGAAATATTCATCAACGGACTTCATATAGTCCATTACATGGTCAAGATCGACTATTGGATACCTTTCATTACTTCGTCTAATTCAGTCATCCAGTCATTTTCGTGATAATACACAAAAAACTAAACAAAGTTTTTTATCTAAAGGCATACTTTTCAAGGAAGCTTTTATTATTTTCTAGTAGCTTCCTACAAATTACACTCTGTCGCTATAGAGAGCGCGCCTATGACCTAAATGATCTACGTGACTCAAATTCCTTAAGGTCAATTTTTATGCTACATTGCTACTATGGACCAATTTTAGTACCAAAATAATACAAATTAAGACTTTTTGACTTACAAAGCTTCACATTTCATGACTTTTCTTGCATGCGATGTATTGCAAAAAATGGACTTACTTGATCCAAATTTGATACAGGTAAGTTCTATATTAAATTAGTCATACGAATCAATTTTCATCATGAATTATTAAACATTTTTGTTCACAGTCTTACCACTCGTGGGAGCCGTTGCGTGGAATGACGTCCAAAAAAATAGATTCAAATTCGGGAATATGGACAAATTTTTATCATAAAGTGCCAAAAATTGAAAAGTTCCACCATATAGAGGCTTGCATTTCGTTAGAACTCTTACAAGGGATGCGATGTAAACAATAGATCTACGCAATCCAATTTCAATAAGGTTTATCTCTATGCCAAATCCAAGACATATTGAAAATTAAGCTTTTTTACAATATAAAGATTCAGTTTCCGTAGGAAAGGTTGTGTGGCCATTCAAAGTTTTCACAACAATTTAGTGTACCGGCACACTATTACTTAGTGACTTATGCAGCGAAACTCGGATAATTACAATACTTCTCCTTCTATGGGAAATGATCGGAAAAGTGATGCGGTCCGATTCGTTTCCAACAGCGTTCGTCTTGGCCCAGAACACGCCAGTGCACCAACTTGCGACCTTAAGGTTGAACACCAGAATATAGGCTGACAAGCTTAACTCTATTCAGATATATTGAGAATGGAAAACAGTTGGTAGGCTTGCAATATATCGACAGACCTGAAATTAATCAATAAATGTTTGCAGTAAACATTCGACTTCCTTGCTAAAAATAAATTGCGGTCGATTCGGTTTTTGTTATGGAAAATTTTTATTATTGTGAGAGTTTGTTGCGTCACTACTTTGACAAAAACGATTTAACGACAACACGGGGAAACCGTCTCACATTTTTCAGAATAAAAGAATTTCTTCTTCTTTTTCTTTTGGGCTTATTAGATGCGGTCAACTTTCTACAATATGGGGAGAAATGCATTACCTGGAAGAAACGTTTTCCTTCCAATTTCGGACGTTTTCCAATACGAATCCGTCTTAGGAAGTTACAGTCTACTGTTTTCCGTTTAATTCCTCATTTTTCCAGTACAAAACAAGTAAAACTATTATAGTCGGACAAGGCCGCTGACAGTTACCCCACACCCCTTCGTCTAATACAGTTATTCACTCGTTTTAATAAGAACACACCGAAAACGCGAAGGCATACTTTTCGTGAAAGCGCGCCTATTGGAGGAATACTTATATGTAGTGATATCTAAAAAATTGATCTACGTGGTCCACATTTGTTAAGATTGATTGCTATGTCAATTTACTTTTATGAACTAATTTTCGCCCGCCAGTATACAAAATTTCATCAAAATATCACAAAAATTGCGACCTGTAACTTGAACACGAAAATACATGGACGGACATTAGATGGATAGATTTACAAGCAATCTAGTGTTTTTTTTAGTGTTAATTGATTATTTAAAGTAAATTAAAAAACAATGTCTGGAAATGTTATATAAAATACTATTTAAGTTCAAAATTTAAATGAGCCTTAAAGGCTCACTGCAGTCCGATCATTTATTTATTTATTTATTTATTTATTTATTTACTTACGCATTAAACTCAACTAAAATAAATTAACTGTCGAGTTCAATTGACTCTTAAAAAAGGAGAAAAACAATTCGACTTAACCTAAAGAGGCCATGTGCCAATGACTTCGGTGTTGCAACTTTCTTTTCTTTAACCTTGAACATAACTGTTCTGTTCTTCCGGCTAAGAAAGAAAAAAAATATATATGAAAAAAGACATAATTTAAGCAGTGCTTTCCCTACTTAAGTTTCATGAAGAATTACAACTGTTTTCGAATTTTCTTGTATTTTCAAAAATTGATAAAAATGTAGGGAGTAGGGATACTTCACGAAAGGCATAAAGTTAATTAAACCTATACAGTCAGGGTGTTGGTACATGCATTGGGTCAGTAAATACAAACGTCTGTACGAATTTTTACCGCTTAAAGGCAGTTGTCCTTCCAATCGCCAGCAAACACATATAAGCTTTAATTATGCGATCGTTAAATGAAAAACTCGAACATGTTCGACACATTTCTAGTTTTTACTTCCGAGGAAGTAAAGAAAGGACGCAGGCATATGAAAAAGTATGCTATGTGGGAGTGCACGTTAGAAATTAGCTGAGAAATTTCGTTGCAGAAAGTGCTCGCTTTGATCAGTCAGTCGGCCATGTCGGCCTCTCTACCACGATCGGCTATAACATCGAAATGGATCGATTGTTCGCCCAGAGATGTTTCGCGTTTGAACTTTACATGATTTTCGATACAGATTTGTATTTTATGAAATGCGTGAATGCGATATTAGCCAACGGTATCTTCGATGCACTTCGCATGGTCGCATGTTTGTTGTCCTCGTTCTCAAAGTTTTCATTAACGAGGCAAAAATGTGGAACTTATTTACTTACTGTATGTAGTAAGTAATTGAGTAATTTTCCACTATTTACTTAGATTAATTGAATTTTGTTATTTATTTTTATAATTTTTCTTCTCTATAAGTTTTCGATTCATTTAAAATTCTATACTTACGGGTGACCGCACCCTTTTCTCACTATTAACGGTAGTGTCTTTAACAATTTACACAATTGCTCGTTTTATCACGCCTGCATACAAATACAGTCAGTGTAGTTTTCTATTTGCTTTTTTTTCATAGCAAATATTTTAGTTTGAAATATGAAAAAACTTTTTTCTTTTTTTGTTATATTCCTGCAAATTGTTTGAATATTTATTTTGTATTAGGTTAGGTTGCTCGGCGTACAAACTCTAGGATGATGAATGAAGCGGTAAAATAGTAAATTAAAAAAATATTATAGCGCAGCAAGATCGACTAGTATTCCCCTAACACAACATCTTATGTATCTTGGTCATACTTTGGCCCAAAATCGTACCAATGCTTACTTGGCGTGGCAACCCTGGCAACTTTAATCGATGTTTTTGTATTTTAAAATACTAAGTAGATGTGGAAACTTTGAGTAAGAGGTTGGATCATTTTTTGGCACCAAAATCGGGCTTTATATAAAGTCGAGGTCGAGCTTTTAAAATGCTATGATGAAAATTAATCCACTATAGCGATTGGGCATATAAATTTACGGCGGTATGGTTAGAGCGTGTACAGGCATTTTTAAGGACCTTTTAAAAAATAAGCCTTTTTACGGTAGCAAAGTCTACTTTTGGGTTTTTTGTAAAGAAAATAGGTGAAAAAGAATAAGCTCTTGACGAAAAGAGCTGACTGTAACAACTTTGTACCCAGTCCATGCAGATTTTCCAATTGGAAATCCGTAATAAGGAGATGAAAGGATCGATGTATTAACAATGGCAAAAAGAGTGGTATATCGAAATGAAGATAAGGAGAGAGTGCCCGTGACAAAAACAGAGAAGAGAAAGGGAGGAAGTGAGAGAGAAAGAGAGAAAGAAAGAGCGCGGGAGAGAGATTCGACAAACAATCAAGAGATAAGAGAGCGAATAAGAGAGAAGTGTGAACGTGACACCCAAACATATATGCACCTACATGCAAATTTATTCAATATGATCTAGAAACAAAACAAGAAGACCAAGCATGTAGGAAAAGTTTATACGTCGCGGGGAGAACTTGGATACATTTCACTTGGTATTTACATATCATGTGGGTGTTGGTTAGATGGCCGAAATGGCCTTCTGGCACTACTTTATCAAAAAATGTCTCAACATTTTCAATAAACGCATTATCTCTGTCTTGTACAAGGCTCGTCAACATATATCTATGCCAATGATTAGATCAATACTTCTGCGGACAGTAAGTTATTGAAGAAAAGGATTTTTAAATTTTTAATCTTTTTTTTTTTTTTATTCTTAAAGGCACAAAATTAATAAGAATGTTGTCGTATGAAAGGAGAAGAACATATGCGAATTTGTCTCATTTCTAGTCTATTCTGCAGATGAAGGAAAAATAAATACCTTTGTGTGTAGTTTTCCATTTCTTGTACGATGTACATTTTCGGTTACCATTTTCTCTTTTCTTTTTTTTTTGTTTTTACTTTTTTGATTTCCTCCTGAAGCACACCTTTTGTATGTAGTCCTATTTGCATGAATATAAGCGAACCTAGAATCAAAAAAGCAGTATAACTTTAATAAGCAGATAAGGCCTTCATCTTCAATTCATCCAAGTTTTTGATTTATTACAGACAGTAGTTATACATAGGCGGGCAATTAGGGTGAAATTCTTATTGTTTAGCAATAGATTGGCAAGCACTGCTGAAGATTAATAGTTCGAAGTTCTCCATCCATTCATCCAATTAATTGAAAACGTAAAAGTGTAGCTTAGATAACATTATTCCGTATGGTGTTCTTTTTATAGCAAAGGTTATGCCTGCTACGTTACTGCACATTATTGCTTGAAAAATAGTGCATACCTTAGGGCGGTACATTAATTTAGCTGTGCGCTAAGGAAAATTTTCAAACCTAAGCTGAGTTTAATACAATACAAGTATATAGTAAGGAACAATTTTTAATAATCTCATAAAGGGCGAATGGGACCTTGCACCACATAATCGACTTATGCGTAGTGTGCCGCTTTCAAAAAGATTTTCAAAATATTTGAAAAGTTTCTTTTAATTCAATTCAATTAATAGAAATAACATACACCGCCTGCAGTAAATCTTTTGCTGGAACATTATGCAATAAAAACATTTACGAGAACTATTTATAGTTTCGGCGAAGAAAATACGAACAAGTGGTGAAGACACCACACACACATAAAATTTCGGCAAAGTTTATTTATCAACAAGCACGGTGAAACCACAAGGTGTAAAACGTGATTATTATCAACATATCATAATTGAATTGTGGAAAGTCGAACTGTGAAGCGGACGATGTTAGATTCTTCGATTTTAGAGAAAACAATCGCGTCCCATTATTACTCATGTAAGGTACATTAAATGATTTCATATACTTAACTATCCGTCGGATGGTCTTTGCATAACTTTGGCGCTTTAAATAAGAAGTACGAAGGCCTTTTTCAACGGTTATCTTATTTAGTTACTTTTTTCTTTATAATTTTGTGTATATGTACATTTTTATATGTTTCTCCATTCACAGGCGAACATCTTACTATAATTATATTGAATTTTTTTATGAACAAGGTGTTCGCCTATGCTTAGAGTCGCAGAAAAACATAGTTTAATTTTGTTCTCTTTTTGGGTTGGCTTCTGGCCCTAGGATTTTTTTCATTTAAACAATTTTCTTTCTTCGTTGGTCAAAACTTTAGTTGATAGATATTTTAATATATCTTTTAGTTCAACTCTCAGTAGCGATAGGCGTTCTCTGGCGACATTTTCTAATCGTTGACTCTCTAAGTTCACGTGATGATCATGTTCGAGCTTATCTCGATACGCACTTTCCGCTTCCTTCATCTGTCTCAATTCGATCATTTTGCGCAAATCATTCCTATATTCTAAACGTTTGAGCATATTTTTTCTGTTTTGCTCGTTTTGCTCTGCCAAGTACTCTGCGAAAGCGGTCTTATATCCGCAAATTTCTTCTTCTAGAATTCTTCTCTCTTTTTCCTGATCTTCGGCCCTTTCTAGCATTACGCGCTGGATCTCTTCACGGAAAGCCAAAGTTTTCAGCCTTTCATTTTTGCGGGCTTCTTGCATTTTTTGTTCCTCTTCAACTTTCATCTCATCTGCGTGCAAATTATACAAAAACTCATTTCGCTGACCTTTTTCCATTTCAATTTTGTATACATCCAGACCAATACGTTCACCAATTGTTCTTAAATGCTTCAATTTGTTACCCTTTGCAGCATGCCTTTCTTCTCTTCCAATTTCCCTATCTTCCAAATATCGCAGGTATTGCTTGCTACCTTGAATTTCTTTAAATCGTTCGCGAGATTTTGCGAGAGCGTTGTCTTCAATCATTTTCCGAATTTGCTGTCCACATTCTTTGCATTTATTTTGTTTTCGTTGTTGTTCTTCCATTTGATCATTTTTATATTTTTCTAGAATCTTCTTATTTTCCTCGCGATCCCTTATAATCTCTTCGTTTTTACGCAATTTTTTTAATTCATTTTCTCTCATTTGCTTTGCAAGCTCTTTGCGAAAGCTCGCTTTGTTTAATTGCTGTTGAGATTCTTCCTTCTTAAGCAGCTCAGCGTTTTCCTGCGATTTATGAAGCCTTTGATCTATCTCGTTCTGGCGAAGCTCTCTTTCCTTTTGCAATCGTTTCTCCTTTAAAAGCAGTTGCTCATCAGCAGCCTGTTTCATTTTTGCAATTCTAATTTCGGACATAAAGTCACGTACATCCTTGTCCGCCTTCATTCGTATTCGATGGCGTTCTCTCAACACGTTTTCGTGTTTTAAGTTATACAACTCATTGCAAATTTCGAGATTATTCCTTTTTTTGATATTTTTCGTGGACTCAGTCTTCGTGAGGGCTTCTTCATTATACGTAGCTTTCACAAGCTCCTCCTCTGCCCAAATTTTTCTTACAAAGAATGAAATTCGACCATCATTCATTGAACGTGCCTCGTTTGTCATTGACCAAAGCGCTTTACCTATCATATTAATGATATATATATATATATATAATATAAATATGTGTGTATATTAGCGATTTTATAATAGAAAAATATATTAATAACAATCACAAAAAAAAAAGAAAAAAACAAAAAATTGGAAAATTGCCTAACAAACTAATGAATTTACAACAATTTCTTTTCAAATTCACAAAACTTAGCCCGATTCATCACAAAACGTAAACTGAAATGAAACAATGGCGAAAAGAAAAAATCGAAACTAAACACTAATTGTCAGATTGAAATGGAAAACAATATATATACATATGCTAACTGCCAGCTTTATTAAGGTTCAACCAAAGAATCTCGAGTTGATATCGAAGCTTTTTCACACAACTCGGCAAGTCATCTGTTTTTGATTGTTGATGACTCAGAGAAGAAGAAGGAGTAGAACAAAAAAGAATAATATTCGTTTGGAACAATTTTCGATACTCGCCTTCATCTCATATTAGTTTTTCTTGCAATTGTCCACACATTACGGTCACTTTGCACCCGAGGACTTATACAAATCGGATTTTAAAACGCTATCTCTTGGAGGTCACTAACTATTCACGCAAATATCTCGTAAGTTTCGATCTTTCTAATGAGATTGAAGTTTCGGATGTTAACTTTGCCCGTGGGCTGAAACTAGCGATGTTGCAGTTCGGTGTTTAGCTTTCTATCTCAATTTCTGCGGCTAACAATAAAAGTCCTCCTATTATCTCTGATCGACACTTCAGAATATTACAAATTGAATGCCAAAATTGTAATACTTCAGCTTTCGTTAAAGCGCTCAAAAATATGCTCATAATAAATAGAGAATTGGAAAAGAAAGCAATAGTTGCACACATGCGTGTTCGAAAAGTTGACGTTATTTTGAAATCGTTTTATTATTTCTCATGTTTTACTTGAAACTTTTTAGTTATTATTTCACAGAATATTCGAACACAAATTCAAAAAAAAAAAGACTCTTTACATCAACACATGAGTCCATGTGAGATTTTTTTGTCCATCCATTCATTACAAATTTATTCGTTATATGCACACATGTTCTTAATGACTTATATCATAGAACTAGTGAACATAGAATGCATCCATTATTCGTAAGAAAAAAAAAATAAGGAAAACAAGAAAGAAAACTATATTCGGCTTCCGCCAAATCTTTTATATTGCAAAAGGAACACAACAAACAGCAAAAAGAATAAAATTTTGATATTTTTTAATCGGAGACATTTTTGTACACTTTAGGAGTATACAGACGAGTCCCATTTTTCTTTCTTTTGAAAACAGTAGTGTTTTCAGTTTACTCAAAGGATGCAGTAAGCGCATGCTTTGAACGATTTGACCTGTTTTTAATACCAACCTGCTTATAGCGACTTCCAATGCATTTGCTAGATTCGAGGTCGACAACTTCGTTTCTATTACCGCGAGAGAGAAGATTTACAACGGACGGATAGAAGGACATGCTTAGATCGATTTAAAATTTACTGCTGATTAAGAATATATAAACTTTATGAGGCGAAATGCATATACTCCCTGATCCATCTGATGATTTTCATACCTACCATCCACTGGATAAACGGATATTTATTTTGTCAAAACGCTTGCAAATCCTAAAAGGACACGAACTTGCAAGACACTATGAGGCATATTTTCGCATACTTTGTTAGGTTTTTATTGCATTTGAAGAAGAAGAAGTTGAAAAGCTTTACAATGCTTCTATTTAACTTAACTTATTTCTCAACTCGAACGAAACAAATGTGAATTATTCCGGCAAAGGCTCTAAAAATAATTAAGTTGTTTCCAGTCTACTGCAAGAAAAGCAAAGAGATGATTTTCACAAAAACGCACAAATGAGATGATTTTCCAGCACCTCCACTCTTTGCCTACACTAGGGTGCTGAAGACATCACTCGTTTCACATACCTAATTACTTGAGGAAAAGCTTAAAATTTCAGGAAAAAAATTCCTTTTACATGTGAATTTTTTCTCCCACATTCTTGACAATTCAAAGCATCTATTAGGCGATCAAAAGAAAAACAGAGATGAAAATAGAATGAAATGGTTTTCTTAGTCATTGCCAACTTTGTGGTAACTGCCGTCTTAGCAGAGCAAATCTATGGTTGTTTGCGGTTTTGCGCAGTTTTGCCCATAGAATCGCTTCGGTTTACGCGCTTTCATGTGAAATCTATTTATCCTGGCAATAAAATTGCAACGTAAACTATGTGGGTTTTTAAAAACCTTATAGTAGCTGCTATCTTATCAGAGCAAATGTATGGTTGTTTGCGGTTTACACTGTTTTCCTTATAAAGCCATTTCGGTTTACGCGTCTTCATAACGGACAAGAGTCTTTGGAAATTCATACTACGACAGCCACTGGTAACAGACAAGAAGAGTCTTTGCAAATTCGCTACAATTGCCACTTGTAACGTCCGTGTATATAGGTGTAGAGGGCTTTCTGCCGGTCTCTTTTTACCATTGTTCTTTGCGAAAGAGCGGAACACCGCTAACATGCCGTCCTTTTTACAATTCCTTAAATCTAATAATTCAAAAACAAGAGAAGAATCATAAAGAGAGAAAAAGTCAAAAGGCTTTCTATGTAACACGAGGGTAGGTTTCGCTTAATGCAGCTGATTCGTGTTTTACGATAATCCATACTCACAAAATACATTTACGAACTTAGATCAAAGCAAACGCAAGCAACGATGGGAAGAAAATAGTCAGTCTTAAACGAGTGCTTGCATAGTGCAATAGGCGTGCGCGAGTAAGATTTGTTTCTTTATGGGATTTTTAATTGAAATGAAAAAAAAAGAAAACTTTTCAAGTTTATAAAATGTATAAAGATGACAAAAGCTTTTTGATATCTATAGAGGCACACATTAATGGGTGTATGTATCATAGAGTAACATACTGATAATCGATTGAAACATAATTCTCTTGGAGGGTGCTTCTCAATGGAATCCTAAAATAACTAATTGAATACATATATAGAAAAATGGTTGTAAACTGTACTTTTCAAGCGTGTTATCTAGAAGAAAGGAAAAATACGTACATGCATACATTTACAAGAACGATATAAAGATTGTGCATATAGAAAAACTACATTAAAAACACATATAAACAAAATGTACACAAAATATGGTCTTATAAAAATTGTGGGTATTAAAATTTGCACATTGAACGGCGACATATACGTATAAATGAAAATAACTTAAAAACACACTCGTGAAGCTTTAAATTAAAAAAAAAAAAAAAAGATGGAACGTTTAAAAATAGCGTATTTGAAAGCTTATATTAAAATAGTTATTTAAAAGGAGAATAAAAACTGTTTAAAACAAATTTTATGAGACATTTTTTTAAAACTTCTTAATAAATAATATATATATATATATATATATATATATATAAATATAAAATTAATAGTCGAGTGATAGAGGAGGGTGCTATGGAAAGAAAAGCAGATATCAGGGCCGTAAGTACTCCTTTATAAAAAAAAAAAAAATTAGAATTATAAAACAGGCAAAGGTGATAATGACTTAACGGACAAACTGGACTAACGGAAATAGGAGAGATGAAGGAAACTGGAGTAACGGAAATAGCGAAGATGAAGGAAAGAAAAGGGACGACAAGGTAAAACAGGCAAACAATGCAAAGAAGTTAATGAACAGACAAAAAGAGGGCGTACCTCCATAGACATTAGCTCACATTTACTCATCATATTCTTTTACTTTTTCTTTTCTCTTTTGTTGTAACCTGTCAGCCGTATTTGTCAGCCTAAAAAATATAAATGACCCACCCCAGTTCGTGCTAAACGTTACACACTTTGAACTTTAATCGCGATTTTCACAAAGTTTTGTTTTTAAGCCCGCACCCGGGAACACCCAAAATTGAGACTCTAGTGCGGCCAAACTAGAAAAGGTCATCTATATTCACTTATATCACGTGAATCTAGGTATAGACTTGTATTCTTCTATTTCTTTTTCTACTTCTACTGCAACTGCCTAGCTGAACGCAGCGCTGCACCTAGAGGAATGAAATTATGCATAAACGTTTGTATTTGTTGAATTTGTTTTAATTTCAGTTTTAGGTGCGAGACGAGTTTAACGATTTACGAGTTGCGAATTTCGAAACGTACGCATATCTGTTTTCATTGGAAGCCATTTTGATTCTGGCCTAATTAAACGATTATTATCGCGAACATATATATCCGAGAGATCAACAACACATTGGCTCACAATCACTATTGTAATCGCATTGCGTGCGATGAGGACAGTGACGTTAATAAAGCCTGCCATATGGCTACCATGCAATGGGATGGTCAATTAGCTAAATTAGCTGAGCTCCGTGTTCTCAGCTGTAAGATGGAGGAGAAAGATTGTCATAACACTAAGAATTCGCCGTCGTCTGGTCAAAATGTTCAAGTTCAACCGAATGTTAATGGCACCAATGAAATTCTTCTATTCTCAATAGCTTTAAATGAATGGTACAATGTGAGCAAGTTTACGGACCCGGAAACAATGAAATTCTATTCTAGTGAAAGCCAAGCATAATCTATTCGTTTTTTTATTTTGCAGATATAGTGTTCAATAAAGTTCAATAATCGTTTCTACTTCTCAGGGCTGCTTCATTTTCGCTGATGCTAATTGATCACAATGATCGCGGTGCGCTGATCTCCGTTACACTGGCGCAGGAGAATCTGCAACATATTTTATTGTATGCAATTACGCAGGCGATTTGAAGGCAAATGTTCCTGCTTATACATCTTGCAAAAAAGCTGATTCTTCTTGTAATTCCGGCACAAATTCGGAATTTTCGGGCTTATGTTCGGCTAACGAATTGTATAACAGAGCATGATTAAACACATAAATATATCTTTCTTGAATTACGCATGTTGCCATTTCAATTTAATAAAAATAATTTTACTAAAATACTATAAAAAATATCTACTGTGTTATCAAAAAGTCAATTAAATTCTTTGGACACCAGGTGGCATATTACACACGATGTCAAACGGATGAATGGATCATGGCCCCTTTTTTGCAGGATTTTTGAAATTGTTTATCGAATTTTAATTTACGTTTGGTTTGTTTTCTAACCGCTTGGTTGTTGTATTCGTTACGAAATAACGAATGTAAACGAAAAATCGAAGAAAATTCCGAGGGTTCTACATATACTGAACGTCTTCAAAATCGTGTACGTGATTATTGCCACTATTAAGTGTCAGTTATTAAGCCAAGATATAACGACGACAGGCCTCTTCCGCAGTTTTGTCGTAGCCCTATCTAGAGCCGTCTGAGTTCTCAACAACTCTATGACACCATTAGGAATTGTGCTTATAACGATTTGCTTTCGATCCAATATTTGCAATAATACCTCTTTAATGAGGTATGTAAGACCTTTATACTTTATACTCTTTGCAGATTCCCAGAAGTAAACGAAAAACGGATGTAAATTTTAGAACTTTTTGGAATTTTTACAAATTATTTTCCTTCCCAAGGCATGTATGTATGACAGAAATATACTTTTCATATTGACGATAGTTGTTATCCATGTCTAATAAAAAGCAATATTTTGAAAATATTTACATACTTTTTTTTTTTTATATTTGATATTTTATTTTTATTATATTCATTTTCTTATTTTTTTTTTTTTGTGTTTTAGGCTTAAATAATTTAAAATTTAATGTTCGTTTATAATAATACCATTTATTCAAAGTTTACTTTTACACTCTTTGTTATTTATAGTTTTATATGTACGTGTACGTGATTGCAAACATATATATATATATATATATATAAATATATATATATATATATATATATTGCAATATATATATAAATATATATATATATGTGCATGTAGGTAACTACGTCCCATTGACAATAATTATACCATAAGAGATGGATAGATAACTAATATTTGGGTAAAGTACAGAATGAAAAAAAAAAAATTCTCTTTTTCGATATATCTACAAAAATGTAACTAATATATTTTCAAATACATGGAAAAAAAACATATTCGCCCTAAGACGAATCTTGGATAAACACCACCTCAAATTCTTTTCAAGGCATAATCATTTTTCAAAAAATGACTACCAGGATGGTTGCATGTCTGGGGTAAGCTAATTTTGAACCAATATTTCACTAAGAACGGAGATAAATATATAGTTAATTTTTCTCCCTTTTTTTTTCGTTTGTTTGTATATATTTCAATGTTGTAAAATAGGTCGTGAGATCATATTTAAGGCCAAATAATATAATGTTTTAATGTGGATTGATTGGACAACTCGTAGTGAGTCCCTAAAAATCATGCTTCAGAACTTTTCTTTTCAACTTTTTCCCTTATTAATCGCAGGTATATATAGCTTATCGGGAAAAAAAAAAAATAAAAAATATATCCTATCATACTGTAGTATATCCTCGTGTTTTGGGTGGCGGTTATAAAAATATGAATATATTTTTGTATTAAAACTACGATTAAATAAGTGAAGTGAAAATATGATGTGTATGATGCACTCAATTATTTGAGCAAAGAATAGATTTTTTTTCTTTTTGAAGTTCGGAAATTTGTTAATGAAATCTTGGAAGATTTATTGGAAGGAACATTCGGAAGATTATGGAAAGTTTTAAAACTAATGAAATTCGGTAGGGTTCGCGAAGAACGATAGTTGTACTTCAATCTTTTTATCAACTATTAATTTTAAAAATATTTTTGCTAAACATTCCATTAAACAAAAACCCGTAAGCATAGATTTTCATTTCCTTTACTTAACACATCGAGTCAGTAAGATTTTTAATGAAAGCGAATATAGTTTCTTTAGTTATACTGACTGGCCTTATACAAGTTATACACAGTTAGCAGATCAATTCCTCATATTCTATAAATTTCCAAAGTAAACGGGGCGAGGGGGGAATCTTAAAGAGGATCTTATTCTTGACAAATTTTTGACATTCTTCTTATTACACCATCGAATCGTAGATTCAAAAACGAATTCTTCTAAATTCAATATAAATATAAATACAAATATAATTTCATTGCTCGATTCATTGAATATGCAAGTGTTAACGAAAATGTTTGCATTATAGCTATAGCTGTGTAACTATAAAGATGATTAAAAAAAGTTGTAGTGAACTTATGGACTAATTAAATATATTAAAATATCTAAGGAATTAAAAATTAAAAACAAAAACTACGAAATCAAATAAAAATAGCATAATCAGTTCGATCCGATTATTTAAGAGTCTACAGCATTATAGATTGTAAAATTGCAATATATTCAATATCATATCGAATTGCATTATCATAATTAAGTTGGGTGAAGATATCAAAGTGATAGAACGTCGGTTGAGTAAGCGAGATTCGCAAAAATGTTTCGTATAGAAAAGTAAAATCGAAAAGAATTCGCTCTAAAGAGAAAGAATGAAAATATGACTCCGTCATGGCTACTTTTTGGAATTTTCAAAAACAATCGAACGCGCGAAGATGAAGAATAAAAAATTGTTAAAAGCGTCACCCTGTAATTGTAAAAGAGATAATGACATTAAGTCATTTAGCTATTGAATCGTGCATTTATCTATTAAGCTAATATCACTAATGGCTAGTCATCATAATCATCCAACGTTTCGCCGGTTCAAGTAGCCAACAACCTAGTTAACTCACTGATAAATTTCCAGCTTTCGAGCAGCCCAACTGGCCAACTATTCATTCATCATATGTCATATATTTAGCTGATTGTCTGTTCACTCTTTCGACTGCTTAGCTGCTTATAAGCTGTCTGAATGGAAGACAATCTTTCAGATAATCCTTCAGCTAACTGATGATGATGATGATGATTGCTTGTCTTGTTTGCTGTTCGTTCTCATTGCTACCATTTTGGTTAACTAGTCGGTTTTGAATAAGTGCAGATGAGCAGAAACCGTGGTATCCTCTTCTCGACATCGAAATTTGCTTGTGCTAATGCTGTAGAATAAAAAGAGATTAAGATAAAACGCTAAGCGCTTTCTTAATACTTCCGTTCATTATTATTATCTTTTGTTTTTTCGAGTTTTTCTCTTTAATTAAGTAAACACGTTAAGTAAATATTATTAAGTGAAAGCATATATATATATATATATATATATATATATATATACTCTTAGAATTATATTTTAATATAATGAAAAAATTGTCATCTAACGTCAAATTTAATTTGTTATCATATTTTGTTTTTTGTTTTGTTGTTGTTGTTGTTGTTAAATTTTGTAAATTAAAAAAA
This sequence comes from Glossina morsitans morsitans, assembly GCA_001077435.1. NCBI lineage: Eukaryota > Metazoa > Arthropoda > Insecta > Diptera > Glossinidae > Glossina > Glossina morsitans. The sequence continues at coordinate 94,133 of CCAG010020658.1, forward strand.
AAAACTATGATTAAAGCCTGTGTGTATGTATGTATGTATGTCGTTTAAACGCATTCATTCTTCTTTCTTATTAAATTTAAAATCAAATAGTTAAGTGAATTTAATTTAATGAATGTTTTGTGTGTTTTGAAAATGTGACTTCTTACTTAAAAAAATACCATCAATTCTTTAGTAGTACTAAACTAAAGTTTTAATTATTTCGATCTGCTACGTAATGCTATATACTGTAATTCTGTTAAGTGCTCAAGGTTCTCAATATGAATGAAAGAAACATTGTTTTTTTGTTTTTTTTTTGTTTTTTGTTTTTCGTTTTTAATTTCGATGAATGCGTAGGAAAATGAAAAATCTTCATAGGATTCCTTGAGCTTAACGAATCGCAATATTTGGTATAAATATTTGAGTTAAATATATATAGTAACACCAATACATAACATTTAATAGACACCGCATGGTTTATAATTGAACAGAAAAGTAAGGATCATTCAATATTTTAATTACTAATAGTAGAAGTTTTAATTCATTTGGTTTTGATAGATTCGGTTTTTTGTTTTCTCCTTTAATTAACTTTGTTGCTGCTTTTGCGATTGCTGCTGTTGCTGCTGCTGCTGCTGCTGCTGCTGCTGTTGTTGTTGCTGCTGCTGCTGCTGCTGTTGTTGCTGTTGTGGTCCAAATTTATTGGTTATTTTATGGGATACATTTACAATGGCCATTTCATGTTTCGAATCTAAATCGCAGTCGTATAGGCCGCTGAGTGAGTCTAAGCTTAGCAATCGTGAGCTGGCACGACTTGATACGGAAGTATCATCGACATCAGGTGCATTGTATAGTGAATTGACGTCAGATAATGCCCCCTCGGCATCAGTTAAGCCAGCTTCGTTTAACAGTGAAATATTTTCCAAGCCAGGTTCATCGGTTATATACCCAGTGGATTCAGCACCGCCTAAAGCCGACAGAGAAAAACAATGTGCAAATTATTGATTTTTGTTATAATCTTCATGCACTTAACCTAACATTCTGAATCAATATAATAAACATTCGTTCGATGCGTCCGTCCACTTGCACGTTCTCCTAATACCCTAACAATTGAATGAATAGAAGTATGAAAAATGACCTGCCTATGTATGTGTTTACAAAGATATGTTAAATCTAGGGCTTCACCACGTAATATAGCAAATGCACGTTTAATTGTTAACGAAACTCTTGCAAAGCGAGCAAAAAAGTTGTGATTAAATAACGCAGTAAAGCTAATGAAATTAGAATTCATTAAGCTTCCTAACTAATTCAATAGCCTGTTCCTTTTATCAATGCATCGGTTTTTCAATAGTTATCGAACCTAGTCCTTGAACGATGCTTTTCAATTTCGTTTTGTTCTTTCTTTGCTTTACTCGTAAACTGTTCGAGACTTCATTGTAGTGATCTGTATCGCGTAGTGTAGCGTGTGACTGCACTTTAAACCTTCTCACACGCGATTGTATTCTCACGATTAGTCCTCTTTGATATAACAAAATCACATAATGCTTACACTTCTTTCGCAGCTTCTTTGCAGTATGCTTTTCAGTTTTATTAATTAAAGAGAGACAGAGAGAGAGAGAGAGAGGGCCATATTTGCGTTTCAGTATTTGCTGAAACTTATCCTATCTTAGTTGAAAGAGACTTCAATAGTTTTTTTGCATACGGATTTCGGTCGTACATGTCAAGGTTTGCGAGCATTTGTAGCTTGGACGCAACATGTCTAAAAATCTATGTATGATTTCTAGAAACATTCTGAAAATCGTTATGACACACTTGCAAGTTCGCGAAATATTTTTATTTAAAAATTGCACCTGAACAAGCAGACAGATGGATTAGATCGAGACGAGACGAGAAATAAAGTAACATACGGTGTAGCATACACTGGTGTAATTTATATTGTCATTCAATGAAATTACCTGTAGCTTCTTCACGACAATCGTCATCTGACCATTCAGATTGCGATTCGATCGGATTAGAGTCCATTGAATGAAGGTTATGATGACCGGCACCATATTTCAATTCATCATTTATCACATTTGCTTCTAACCGACTGTCATTTTGGCACTGCCCATTGGTTAGAGCAGTGCTGACTGGAGTTTCATTTGCACGATTTGCTCGTTCATTATCACCGTTCCCATCATCTTCATCTTCATCATTTAAATCGTCTTCACTGTTATAATGAAGGTTATGTTGCTGCTGCTGCTGCTGTTGCTGCTGCTGTTGCTGCTGCTGTTGGGATTGCATTTTAACAAAATCCGTTGAGGAAGAATTATTTAAAGCATGAGAAGTTGGTAATAAACGTTTCTTACGTACATCGCGACCTACTTCGTCATCTTCAAATTCTTCATCCGCTAAATTATCTTCGGTATCATCACGTTCATCGTCATCGTTGACAATGTTATGTTGTTGTTGATTTGTACGCTGACGAGCATGATAGTTATTATGATTATGATGATGATGATGATGATGATGGTGGTGGTGATTATGACGATGATAACGTGCCGAAGCATTTGTTTTACTCTCCGGTACATTATTATCTAACAAATCGAGACTTTCATGACTTTGATCAAAGTCTTTGGAACGTGGTCTTAATCGATGGCGATGATTATGCTCTTTCGGGCCTGAGGGTTGCGGCTGCAGAGCTTGCTGCTGTTGCTGCTGTTGCTGCTGCTGTTGGGAGTAGCTATTATAATTTGTACCATTGGTGGAGGTCGATGATTTATTAGTCATGTCCATCATAGCAAGATTTAAATGATTGCGTGTTTCATGCAAAATTTCACAAGACTCAGTATCAGAAGTTTGCCTACAATTTTATATCATCATATTATTTTCAATAAAACAGTTTCGGTTTTTGAAAATGAAATTTTTGTTTTCCTATTCTACTTACATTTGACTTGATTCCGAGGGATTTTTATTGCGTGTTATTTCCTTTATAGCTTCCAGGCCTACCGGATGTTTGGCAATCATAAAACTTGTACTGACTGGGATTTTAGAGTTTTGTGTTCTTCCGTTCGTAGTGGGTGAACTTAAATCATCTAAAACGGTAGCTGCCATAGTTATGGTAACATTTTTCAGATTATTGTTTCCGCTAAGCGGAGTACTGCTGCTTAGATTACCATTACTGCCAGCTAGACTGCCGCTGCCACCACCACCAGTCGCATTACAGCCACCGATAGCTACATTTAAACCATTTGAACTTAACTTACTATTGCTACCTGAGTAGCACAATTCAATATTATTGCGACTACTGCTATTGCTGGTGGTGTTACCTCCGTCACCGTTACTGCCTGATCCTGAATTCATATTGGCACCCAGTGAACTAGCTACAGTTGCGGCTGCCGATAACGAGTTTTGAACTGTTACGAGGCCACGAGCTCTCGACGATTCATTTAAAAGTCTTTGCAATTCCCTCTCAAATGGTGATTTGGTTGCTTGATTTGATGAACCATTGGCTGATTGTGGTGCCGCTGTGCTAATATTGCTCGATTTCTGAGCCATATCTAAACGGCCTTGATACTCAAAGCTATTACATGAATCGCCTTTATTTTGAGTGGTCGTCGTATATTGACCTTGGCTTTCTGTAGTGGAGCTAACTTCGAAATCCTTCAAATTTGATATATCAACAACGGGCGACATGGGATCCACTTGGATATCGCACGGATAGAGCCATTGTAAAGCATTAACAGCGCCATTATTGCGAACCTGATGATTAGCCACCGTTAAGCGCGGTGAATCCTCTTCTCCCTCACCTTCCGTTGTTTTAGAATAACTTTCATCTGATGAACTCATCGAAGGTGAATGCGGTCTTGAACTTAAATCATCGGTGGAAGACATTTCACGATTCTCCTCTAAGTCCGTAGGTAGCTTTGGTAAAGGCTTCATATAGGTACGCAAGATCGGTGTGTTTGTTTTCATTTGTTTGGTGGCTACCGTGACATTTGGTTTGGGTGGTAGGACTGGTAGTGGAGATGGCGTTGCTTGCTGGGAATACATTGAATACTGTTGATGAGATGGTAATGCTGGTGATTGTTGTAACTGATGGTGGTACGGTTGGTAATTTTCTTGTCGCTGTTGTTGCTGTTGCTGTAGTAAGAGGTTATTGGGACACATATAACGTGGTGGTTCATATTTAGGTGTATGATGCTGTACGGTTGGCAAATGCTGCATAGGTATTATCTGGGATGGAAAAGGTTAGCACACTCACGCACATGCACACATACATATATATGTATAAATATATATAGATATATATATATATATATATATATACATATATGTACGTGTACATATATGCATATTGTATGTATACATACAAATACATTGAAGCAGCCCAATATGTGTGGTCATAGTGTTCAGTGTGTTTCATATTGATAATCACGTCACGCACATAAAGAGAGATTTAAAGCATACATAGAAACATTTTCTAGGGATTTTGATGACTTAAAAGTATTATTATACATGCAAAGACATACATACAGAAAGACTGTTGGTTATACACATTTAAACACTGATGCAGAATGAAGACTGTTGGTAATAACGTCGCGTCTCTTACTATTCCTATGATTATTGGGAACTGGGCTCATTTAAGGGGCAAAACCACTGTAAATATTTCAGAGAATCAATCTTTCTTTTTTTTTTTTTATTGATTTAAATAACTTCTTAAACAGTCGAGGATGATATAAAAATATACGTCGTTTTATGCCATCATTCACATTGTGCACCTTTATACACGTTTTTTATGCAACACCATTTTTCAAAACAGTACATGCACAACTCATTCTTCTCATTCGAGTTCGTAAGGCAGATATTTGACAACTCAATTTATTTATTGTCAGAAAATCGCCCATTATAGGTATATTTTTGTGATCAGCATAAAATCATAATCAATTAAATCATGTATCTCCGTCTGTACGTTTGTTCTGACACTCTGCTCGTCGCAAAAAAAGAAAATATCGAATTTAAATTTGACAGAAACGTTGAAAGGTTCCGCACGCAAGTTGGTATTGAAAATGGGCTAAATAGGTTGGAGCGCACTCCCGCAGTAAAGCGCAAACTGAACGCAACTCCATTTCTCTATGCAACACTTTGTAGATTCTTACTAATTACTCATAAAATGTGAAAAATAGAAGGCTGAAATTTTCTATATTCATTTTACAGAAATGCCTACTATTCATGTGCAAAAATGGGAAAAATCGGCCATGTCCGTACAAAGTTATAAGTGGTTAAGTTTTTCTTTCTTTTTTCACCTTTTTCAAGTTTTCACGCTTACTTATCATAAGGTTAACAAGATACAATGTTTGAAACTATTTTGTACATTCCTCAAATGAAGATATGAGTATTATCTGCCGTGTAATTAAATCCGTGAATTCCACATTAATTATGGTGGAAACCACGATGTGATGGATTAATGTTTTCTTAATAATTCCGTCTTTATGGGTATCAAATAGAAGGACTTGGAGAGTCGAAGGCGAAAAGTTAAAAGCGTTTATTCCACATTATTCCACATTAAAAAGCGTGAATTCCACATTAATTATGGTGAACACCACGATGTGGTGGAATAATGTTTTCTTAATAACTCCACCTTTATGAATATCAAATAGAAGGACTTGGAGAGTTGAATTCGAGAAGCTAAGTGCGTTAATTCTATATTAATTACGAGGGACGTCGCGATGTGGTAAATTCATTTTTCTTAATAATACGTTCTAGTAAACTAAAGAGTGAAAAATATATTTTATTCCATTCACTTTATTTCCCAGCCATAAATAAAAACACGGCGCGCTAAAGATTTTAATGGCAGCGAGAATCCGAATCCGAATCCGAATCCGTTCCAGCCGAACGTAACTTTCTTCAATGCTTTTTCTTAGAGTCAGATTGCTGCAAAGGCGTTTATGTAGGAGATGCCTCGGGGAATGGCTACGGTGTTGCCTTTTTTTTAATTTGTTTAAAAAATGATGTTTTTCTTTTTAATTCCCAAATGTATCCGCATAAGCCTAATCGAATGTTATTATTCGATTAACTTTCTTTCTATGAAAAAAAAAAAAAAAGAATTCTCAATAAAATGTTCTTTTTTTTTTTTAGCGTTACAGTGGTGTTAGCCCTTGTGACATTGACAATGGTCGAGAAGATTTGAAATTGAGAAATAATGCATATTTCGAATTAGGAAAAGATAAGCATCACTAAGATTAAGGATTTAATTAAAGTGGGAATTTTTCTAATTGTTTAACACCGCTTCAATTCCCCGCTCATAATAAGTACTCTTCATTACACGGACAATCACCGTACATTTCTTGATTTTCTGCTTCATTTTCGTACCCATTTTCCTGTGTTTTTTCTTTTACTGATCGATCATTTATAAGAATTTCGGTTTCTTCATTAACACTCACCTTGGCCCGCACCGACGTCGCATTCAATAATGGCTCGCTTTCTCGGCAATTGTTATAATTATTGATATGGTTGTTGGAGTTTTTATGGGGCAATATCGGCGACGACGATAGCGACGATGACGGTTGATTGTGCTGATGATATTGCTGATGATGTTGATTGTGATAATTGTTAGGATGACTCTGTGAATTATTAGAATGTTGTAAATGATGGTAATTATGATTATATGAGATATTGTTGGGTTTATTGTGCGATTGATGATGGGCAGGGATAGCCCGTGTCGCCGCCGAATTTGAAACATGCAATTGCTCACGTTTAGTATTATGATGACCGGGGCCATATATAAGATTATTAAAATTCTCCAACGAAGCATAAGGATCATGCTGTTGGTGATGATGATGAGTGGGAAAGTTATTGTAATCGTAACGATTACTATTGCTAGGATTTTCAATAATATTAAATTGTTCACGCAACATTACCGATGATGAGGAGTGAGCGGCAGCCCCGGCAACACCACCAGCACCATTTAATAATGATGATGGCGATTGGCCGCTGGACTGTAAGGGTAAAACATGTTTTTGATTTGTAGGTGCTTGTGCTGATGGGGCGGCAGGTGCATGTGCTATTGAATTGGATTGTAAGCCTAAACTGCTCATGGAACTAGTTGAGTTTTGACGTTGATGCTGTTTTTGTTGCGTTTGCTGTTGTTGTTGTTGTTGTTGATTCTGCTGCTGCTGTTGCTGTTGCTGTTGTTGTTGTGGTTGCTGTTGTTGCTGTTGCTGTCCCATTTGATGTTGTAAATAGTTACCGAAGCCTCCGTAATTTTTATGTTCGTTACCATTATGGCTTTCACTGTCTTGACCGTTTTCACTGATATTTGGCAAACCACCGTTGACCATATGAAAAGGTTGCTTTTGCAATTTACTATTTAATCTTTGTTGTTGTTGCTGTTGCAAATGATGTTGATGATGTTGCGGTTGCATATGTTGCAATAAATGTTGTTGCTCTTCATTGAGACTGTTGGGCGAATGTTTTGTTAATAGATTATTTTCATTTTCACCATTACCACTATAACCCATATAATTGTGATCTTTTTTGATATTAAACGTCTCTGAATTCAGCTGATAGTTGGGATTATCCTGATGGTATTGCGTTTGTTTGCTATAATAGTCCCCGTTAGACTGGGATTGTGTTGTCAACTGAGTTTGAGGTGGTTGGCCATAACCGTTGCGATTGCCACCAATGAACGCATTACGAATTTCGCAATTTAACACGTTATTAGGATTATCGTTCAAAAAATATGTAATCATATCTCCTTTGCCCTTCACTTTAATCGTTCCGCGACACCTTAAAACATTGAATTATTTCTATAGATGTATATGTACGTTGCTTAAGTTTCAAATACTTGAATTCAAAATGTGATCCTTGTAGGCTGTCAACAACTTCTTGGGTCACTTGGGTATAGCCAGGTATGCCAGTAGAGTCCATGCGACTAGCCACGTTCACGGTATTTCCCCATATGTCATACTGTGGCTTCCTAGCGCCAATAACTCCAGCAACTACTGGTCCAACGTTAATACCTGTCAGGAAATGTATGTAAGTTTTAGTGTTTAAGAAATTTTAAAATCTACATATAGGCAACTAACCTACGCGTAACATAAAGTTATTATAAGAATGGCTATTAATCTCTTGAAGAGATAAACGCATTGCCTTAACATATTCAACTAAAGCTGTCATATGACGTCTCAATGAATTTGAATCATTTGGAATAATTTTATACTCTGTAAGAAAACGCATTTAACTTCGCCACTTCACAATACCACTTACTATGTCAACCAACCTGGTATCAAACCCACCACAGCCATATATGTGCTGCCCACGGTTTTAATTTTATCTATGCCATGAAAGCGATCTTCTTTCAGTAGCTGAAATATTTTAACTTGAAAAAGATGTTGTCACGAGAAATATTTGATGAGAAACTCACTTCATCGAAGTCGGCTATTATCTCATTTAGCAAACGCAAGCATTCTAAGCCTTGATCTGAACCATCCATTTCAGTGTAGAATTCGTGAAAGTTTGGTACACTGGCAAATATTACGCCAACTTTAGCGTAACTTTGATGATACAATTCCTTGAATTATTTAAAAATAATAAAAAATTCGATACGAAAATATTTCCAAACTATTACCATATTACTACGGAACTGATTGTCTAAAAAGTGTGCCGCCACGTGAGCTGGCAATAGGTTATGCAATATCCTTTTATTCGATTCTTGTAAAACATCCATCTCTTTTTTCTCTTGGGAGGCCTGCAGTTGCCAAAGAAAATCCAAACGTGCCGTCCACTCAACCAGTCGACCATGCACCAGTATGGCAATCATGAAAATAATTATGCGAGCCAATGAAATCAAATGAAGTGGAATTGATGCGCTATTTTTTTTATGTTTGTAATAAAAGACAAATAAACGAGGTTAACAGGTGAGAAATTTATATTTAAACTTTTCACTCTTCACTTACTTAACACGACGGTCGTAGCAATCAAATATATTTGTATGCGATAGCTCAATGAATAAACTGTAGATAACACCCATCATTATGATAAGTAATGATTTAAACAAGATTGGCAATCTGCGAAAGAGTAAATGAAACTTAAAATGAGACGATAGAAGTGAAACTTATTTATTTTAGTGAAACTATTTAGTAAAATATAGATTCCAACACCACTTGGAATTTGAGCGCACAAATTTACGCTCGACAATATTGATATTTGAATATTGTTTTCACAAAATCGTTCAATCATTGGTTGATCATTCCGGCAGAAACTCACTCGTTACTAAATGTTGATGATATCGCCGATAAAACAATATCACTTGAATTCCTGCCGACCACCAATGATTTTTTTGGAGCAAGATAAGTGAATAAAGGAGGCAACAGTAAATTGATTCAGTTATTGTAATTGATACTCCAGCAACCATCAAGTGCAAATTTCTAATATTTGAGCATAGAATTGAGCGACTCGTTTCAGCTGCTTACCTACTTTGCTTTAATGGCTTTACACCATTCCAAGAGCTTTAATTGGATCATTGTTTCAACATACCAACATTTTCTTAACAACTATATGCAATTTGCTTAATAAATTTATTCATTCTCGTCGACAACAAGCTCGAACAATTACACAAGACGCTCCAGTTTACAAGGAGATGTTGTTAATTCTCAATAGAAGGCGCAGGAAGGGTAGGCACAAAAACAGTTTGTGGTCTAGCTTGCCGTTTCATTTATATAAAAGGCGCTGACAAAAGAAAATTTAAAGAAAAAACACTACAGGAGGACACGGGCCACCATTAAATACTCCAGACTACCCTACAGTTATTTATACAATCATATTCAAAGTAAGGCGTTATATGGCCGTAAGTCGCCGAAAAAGTGGTCCGAATCGAAATCCATTTTCAATAGCGTTTGTAGTTAACTTCATTAAAAAAACTCAATAAATTCATCCTTATGGGTGAGCATAAGAAAACAAGACAGACAGGTGGACAGACAAGCTCAAGAAAATAATTCAGAAAATGATGCGGAACTGATCGGTCAAAGGATCAAAGGCGACTCTATCTCGACTTCTTCAGGGTATTGCACACATCCCCACAAACTTAATCTACCCATGTACGGCAAGTGGTGTAAGGTATAAAAACAAAATACGACGTCGTAGAGTACATCGAAATACATATTGTTTTGAAATACTTACCGTAAAAACACCGAAACCGACAGAAAAGCGAAGGCCGCTGCTAAAGCTACATACTGAGGCAAAGAACATTTACGATGAAGTTCGTTTTGATAGCCCAACATAAGAAAATCTTCTTCAAGCGGTGGTGCGGCAGCAGTGAAATTACTTGAACATGGATGATCGGAGATGCAAGTAAACTAGACGACCCATAACAAAAGTAATGATTGAATTACATACAAATAAACTTGATTTTATAAACGACACTTACCACATTCACTTGGCCCACTGAGTAGATCAACACTATCGTAAAAATTGTTATAGCCATTCGTAGGGTAAAACTTTCCGATAAATCCCAAACGATCCATTTCAAGCGTACAGCCAACAATAGCATTAATATGGCGCAAACCCACACAAAGGCGGTTAAGAAAAGTAGTAACAGAATTAATGTTCTGGGCAAAGCGGTTACTTGCAAGGCTGCTCCTAATATTAATAGCAGCAAAGAGCAGCCCATGGCTGTCGTGAATCCCAAATCGAAATCTTTTCGATATTCTCGTTCTTTGTCGCTTTCGCGAAATCTTAATGTTATACGATCCACATGCTCAGATTTTTGACAATCCACCGATCGAGCATTAATTGCTTGCGATAAAAAGCGATTAACACGATTTGTAGGCTGATGATGAACCGAAGAGTGACGTTTGCGAAAGGGCCGTTTAAATTTATCGGTAACCTTTGACTATTTGATGTGTAAACATGTCGCAATAGTAACAAAGGCGAGGAGAAGGAAAAACAGAAAGAGAAAAAGAAGAAGAGAGAGAGAAAGAGATACAAATAGATATTTCATAAATGAATTATTGTACGATGCAGTGTTTTGAGTGAGTATGAGATAACAGTTAAGCCCATATATATGAACATAACAATTATATCGAAAAAAAAAAGAATAAATATTGTTACAGTAACACAAACATATAAACAAACATTAAACAATACACATCTATAATCAAAGTATGGAAATGCTTTTGAAAAATTTCTCTAAAAAAAACAATGACAAATATACACAGATCTCCTACGTAATGTACGTAAACTAAGATGGATTAACTAACTACATTTTACATATGTATGAGCAGATAGCCTTATTTATGTTAAATGAGTCATTCGTTTCGAAAGTGGCCCAAATCTTTTCAACCATAAACCCAAACGGTCCGCATTTGTGGTTACACTTTTATATTCTCTTCTTAATTTAAATGCAATGGTTAAAGAATATGAAAAGTACTTTACAAGCGCTTGTAAAAAGCATTGAATTTTTCTTCCTCTGAAATAATACGTGCCAGTCCACAATTTCCGGTACTAAATAGAAGAAAAAAAAGCATTTTTTTTTGCCATCAAGAAAATCTTGTTTAACGTTAATATAGCCAGCGCAACACTTCTCCAACGCTTCGATACCTCTTTTATTGGACGATTTATCGAGACCCTCAATATAGAATTTAGTTTCCGCATCAAATCAATTGATCCAAATCTTTTTCCCGGCAACATCCTCTTGGGATATGCATACACATAATGCTCGCTGGAGAATGGATCTGGGGAATGTGGTGGGTGGGGCGTTTAATTCGAATTTCAATTTATGCAATTTGATCACTGTAGCGATTTTTTTAATTCACTGTAAATAAAGGCGGTGCCAAAATTTTCCTGCAAAATACAGAATACAGTACCTTTTGGTATTTACCGGATGTCAGCCGTTTTTTACAACGTCACGTTTCAATGTAGATGACGAGAATTCTCAATTTTGCCATTGGTCCCTCATTTAAAGTTTCAATGCAATTCAGTAAAGATGTCCTTTTTATAAGGATCATTTCACTTTATGTAAAAGTCGAGTAGCAGACACCAACCTAAATCAATCCCCAGCGGACATAGAGATTTGATATCCTGTTTTTATAAACAATACTAAGAGTAAATTGTTGAAAAAGTACACAAAAAATGCTTCTTTCCTCGATTATGCGAGATACTCCTTTCGCTAGAAGCAAATTCTCTTAATTCAATCGAGAGTTTTATTCTAGACATTTGCTCAACATGAAATCCTTTCTCTTAAGTAATCCAAAGTTATTCCATGGACTTGCGAATTCTGAAAGTAAAGTTACTTCATTTCCCTTGTTTATGTCTTTTGATGGGTATCGAGTATCCGATGACCCTATCATTTCAAATCACTTTGGTAAACTTTGCCAGTTTAACTTTAACTCGATTAAGGGTCCCACAGTTATCTGGGTCCGAACGGGCTTCCATCTTGTATTTTGAAAAACTGTGCAGTGAAACTTCATCGCATTGTTGCATTCATTTTCAATAGTTCGATCAAAGCAGTAAGATTTGCCCCATGTGAGTAGAAGACTCATTTTGTTCTTTCACTTTCTAAGAGCCGTTATAAACAACTCATTGAAAACTACAAAAGGTTTAGCTATGCAATTGCATCAATTATTGTTCCTTGCCAGCGTGCATTCTGCAAAGGCGCCTCGACAAAAGCAAACCGCCTGGAATTCGCTTGTCATGCAATTAAAGGCATTCCCTAAAGACGCACAAGTGGAGGTTATCTACACCGATTCCACCGAGTAAGGTCTTCGATAGTATTGACGGCAAATAATGATAATGGACAATATATCGGTTTGGTTTCCTGTTATGTAAGCAATCGGTTATCCTCCCAGCTTGGTGGTTAAAGATGCCGTTCAACTCACTTCCCTCTGGCAAGATTCTCGTCACTTCTGAAATCCCTCAAGGCAATCAATTAGGACCAATTCTAATATTTATTTTACACATAATGTTCAACAATGAAGCTGTCAAACAATTCTTGTTCTTTATTTCGGAATATCACTCATGTGTCGTCCAAGATTATTGAAACAATTTAGTAGCCTGCTGCTCGCTCAAATCTCCGAAAAAGCTGTAACTTTGAAGACGAAACTTGTTCAGAGCAGCATATTTTATTGACTGACAGAAATTGGAGAATATGGACTCGAAGTTAGATCTAGGTGTTCGGTTCGGTCATAAACTTCGATTCTATTTACATACTGAAAAATCTTTGAATAAAACTGCATCAGTGTTAGGTTTTATTAAACACTGATCGAGAGCACTCGACGGCCCATAGGTAACGAAATGACTGTATGTGAGCTTAATGCGGCCCGATACTGGGATATGCCTCGATTGTATGGTCACCTTGTTATCCTTGCCATGTTGATTCGATTGCATCTTTGCAGAAGCAGTTCCTGTCTTTTGTGTTAAGAAATTTAGTTTAAGTTCCACCCGTCCCTCTACCATCTTTCTCATCACTCGGGAGACGTAGGGTAGTCTCAGGCATTCCTTTCAGGGTAAAGTCGATCAATGAGTGAATTGAAACCCACTTTAATGTTTCTATCCGTCCGTCAAGGAATTTCATTTCACACCAATTAACTTAGCCAATGCAAGTTCACTACGATACTCATCACCCTCTATAGAATTCTGTACGAGGTTTCTAATCTAATCTGTTTATCGGATCTTGTAGGCTCCATTGTAACTCCCTTTTTTAAATACCCGTGTATTGCCGATGTCGCACTTAAACTAAAATTTATAATTTTTCTTATCGATCTAATATCCGCCAACATGCCAAGCTATGTACTGTTAACACTGATTAATTTTTCACGAAGTGAATCCTTAGTTGATGTAAATCAACAAATCACCGACTTCGGCGTGGAAGACTTTTCTTAACAATTTATAAGCCAATGCTGGATTTAAACGTAGTTCGTTTTTTCCGTTGCTTTGAAAACAATAACTACGAGCCACGCATTACAAGTATCACAATTCGTAAACACATAGTTGAAATGACATGAAGTTTTGACGGGCATCGTTGGAGGATTGGATCTTCTAAGAATAATAAGGATTTTTGTATTACCCATAGGAATTAATGAGTGATGCGTTGCAATTAGTGGCTCGAAGTAGCGTAGTCACAACAGCGCAGAATAATGCTTGCCTTGCAACTATGCTTCTAGTCAATAGATCTGCGAATTATATTGAAATTCTTTTACTTACATGTGCACCGTGAAGATGAGGAAGTTTTCCCCAAAACTCTAATTCACGATAAAAGCGTAAATTATTTTGCCTGTGAATTATTCTATTGAAAGGATTAGCAAGAAAAAGATAATCCAGCGCCTTTCATATTATGTACTATGTAACGATATACCGAAATAATTAATGATAGAACGCTATACCGAAATAACTAATGATTGAGTAAGAACGGCGTGGAAACATCTCTACCCACGCATTCTTTAAAAGCATTAAATCGTTTCGAGAATCACTTCTCAGGCTGTTGATAGGCAATTATGAAAGCTGGATAACTTGCGACAGTATTTTATGAAAAAGGACGGGACGTGATAAACATTACACTAGGGCCCAGAAATATTGTTTGGTATATTCGATGGGCTTATTAGAACCGATTTTGAAATAGTTGATAACAGCCTATGCGAAGAATTTGTGAGGAAAATCGGAATGAAAGCAATAAAAATCTGCAAAACGTACACAAACACACACACACACACACACACACCGTAACGTCGCTGGCAGGAAACTTCGCTACGTTACGAATAAAGGGTGCAGAGAAAGGTTGATCACTGGAGGGGTACCTCAGGGATCATTCCTAGGTCCTACAATGTACGACGATAACCTGAGACTACCTCTCCCAGAGAGAGCATCCATCGTAGGTTTCGCTGACGATATAGCGATAACTATCGTGGCAGGAACTTTGGAGGGAATTACCACTACCGCGAATAAAACCGCCGACATGATTAAAAGGTGGCTGCGGTCAATGACAGAAAACAGAAGCGGTATTAATCTCTTCTGGAAAGAAGATTGAGAAATTGACTATCCAAGTGGGAGATACGACTGTCGTTTAAACGGCATCGGCAATGCACGGGCGAAAAAACAGCGAAGGTAGCAAAGTCGCTGGCGCGCTTACTGCCAACTTTGCGGGGCCCTAGGCAAGACCGTAGAAAGCTGATCGCGGAAGTGATAACTACGAGAATAATGTATGGCACTGCGGTTTGGAAAAAGGTCCTCGATATACCGTCATACACGGGAGACATCGAATCAGCACACAGGCTATACGCTCTAAGGGTGTGCGTCGCATATCGGGCGGTATCGGAAAATACGGCTTTGGTTATCGCTGGCATGATACCAGTCGACTTGCGAGCTAAAGAAGGTATGTATAGGGATGAATTTCACAGATTGTCGGCTGAAGCGGCTAAGCAACGAGCGAAAGAGCGACTGGTGGAAGACTGGCAGGAGCGCTGGAGCAGAGCGAGTAAGGGTAGATGGACGCACCGGCTCATATCAAATTTGCGGCCCTGGGTGAATAGGCAACATGGTGAGGTGGACTTTTATTTGAGACGACTAATTAGCGGCCATGGTTGCTTTAGATCATATTTGAATAGGTTTAAAATAGAGCAGGTCCCATTCTGTAGTTTTTGTGAGTGCATCGAAGACGGGGAATATGTTTTCTTTGTCAGTGCGAAATACCATAATGAACGACAGAGAAATTGGAGTGTTAGCTCTCCCCGACAATCTCGTGACAAATATGTTGCACGACCTGAAAATATGGAAGGCGGTAGGAGTGTTCGCCGCAAACATTATGAGAAAACAAAGACACGAGGAGGCTTTTAAGTGGTGCCCAAACGGCTACCCTTCCTGTGAAGGTATACCTAAACGGTCGTAACACAGGGAAGGGAATAGGAGGGCTGGTTTTAGCTGGTTAAAGCCTCGCACTGTCCTGATGGGCGCCTGTTGATGTTTTTCCACCTCACAGAAAAAAAAACACACAATAACGTCGCAGTCAGCTAAATATGGACGCCGATCATCAGAGCAACTATGCGTAGCAAATTAAAGGTTACGACCAATAATTGTCAATCGAAATGATTTCCTATACTTTTTGGCCAATGCTATATGAAATACATTGTCATTGATCTATGAGGTATTCAAAGGGGTCTAATAATTGTAATAGCAACGACAAAATATTTATTATATATACAACAATAACAATAAAATAGTTTTGAATTTTAATCTATAAAGGCTCAATACTTTTGAAAAAAGAAAATGGCTAGACATGTAAATTTTGAAATGAATGAATTTGTGCCACTTTTAAAATAAACGACTCATGTGTGATATTTGTTAGTTTTTAGTATTAAATTGAATTCTACATGCATGATATGATCATTCTTCATCATAATTTATTAAAACGGTTTTTTTTTTTTAAGTTTTAATTCCATTTTATATTTCATTTCAAACTCAACTCCATGAACACTGAAAACAACAACAAGTCGTTATGTTTTCCTTTCGAATTGTGCATAAGTAAATGAAAACAAATAAATCTTAAAAAAAAAAAAAAAAACGAAGAATTTTTGCGAAAAACTAATACATAGAGAAACCAATATATATATATATACCAATATATATATATATATATATAAATATATATATATGTATGTGTATGTGTGTTTGTGGGTTTTGTGTTTGTGTGTGAAGGAGAAACGAAATCCATCATCAATTCAAATGAAATCAAATCAAATCAAACATTAAACAGTTCTCACTTTATTTCTTTGATTACTATTGTTAAGTCTATGTATG
Organism: Glossina morsitans morsitans; assembly: GCA_001077435.1. Taxonomy (NCBI): domain Eukaryota; kingdom Metazoa; phylum Arthropoda; class Insecta; order Diptera; family Glossinidae; genus Glossina; species Glossina morsitans. The sequence goes on from CCAG010020658.1 coordinate 110,870, forward strand.
CGACTAATCGTGTTCGCAGTTGAGCTAGAAGTTGTTCCTACTGTTATGGTAACACCGCCGCCAGCGGGTGGTGTCGTAGGTGCATGTAAAATCTTTTGAAGACGTATTACCTGAAGAAACATAACATAGATATTTATACATGTATGTAACGATAATAATAACAAAAAAAAAAAAAAAAAAAAACAACATATTAGAAATATTATTAAAAAAAAAAAAAAAAAAAAAAAAACACAAGATGTCGCTCTCTTACATGGCCATCAAACATTTATGAAAGTAAGTTTCACTCTTTTAAAATATAAAATTGTTTTAAACTTTACATGAAGCAATAGAGAAATAATTGAAGATTGAAAAGATGTAACGAGCATTTAACGTAATATAGAAAATCTTCTTCACTAGAACTGTATAATCAATATATGCGGCTATGTTCAAAAAATGTGGGAAACTTTTATTTTAAACATGCGAAAGCTTCGAATATCAGTGAATCGAATAAAGTCTTTTTTTTTTGTCAAATTGTTACAACTGTCATTAATAACAAATGGCAGTTTCATGTCACTTTTTTAAATGAAGAAAGAATTTACATTAAATTCTATTTAACGAAATAAATTGTTTGCGAAAATCCGCCAAGACCGTCAATCATCAATGAGCGTACACTCAGCGATCTTCGATTCAATATTCGACACCTTATGGGCATAGTTGAAAAATCAATTCAAACAATTTTATCTATTTTGTCCTTTGTTTGGCTTTTCGTCTTGCTGCAAAACTAGTCAGCAGTTTTGAGGAACAGAACACTTCAACGGAACGATTGAGGAAACGTATCCTTTGAGTGACTAATAATCATCTAAAATGCGTAATTGTTGGCTATACGACCCGTCTTTATACTTTACGTAAGGAAAGACTTCGTATGACTATCGCGCTTAAGGTAGATTGAAATAGAAATTTTTCAAATCGATCGGCAACAATTTCCAACAATTGCGTGAACGAAACTCTAATTTGTGAACGAACTAACAATTACGCTGACATGAAGGTTATTTCAGATGTTTTGTTGACAGTTGTACCAAGTTCAAAAAAAAAAGCAGAAAAAAAAAGAGTCTGGCTTGTGTTTTTGTGAATAAAAATTCCTCTTATTCTTTGGACACCGTGTTATGCAAGTTCAACGGCATTTCAAACTATGCTTACCTACCTAATCTCATGTAACGATTTCTTTTTCTACGTACACAAGATACGATCGAATTGAGCTTGAGGCGGAAATCGTTGATCACAAAGCATTTTGCCGAAAGAACTAGCCGACAGAACTTTATATTTTTTAAGCGGAACAAGCGGTCTCTCCTAAACTACGCTTCAAACGAGTATCGCCAAAATAAAGACGTTTCTATGGTCTGTATATGCATATCTCAAATGCGTTTTTAAAGGTCCTCTTTTCAAATCAATTATTCATTATTCGTGGGAAAAAAACTTCGTCGATTCTTATGTAATACCGTGATCAAAAAGTAAGAGCAATATTGAAGTTAAAATGTCTAGTCTTCTCCGACACATAAGGTTTTATTCCCGATTTTTGTAATTTGTGGGAGGAAATGAGTTCTGACTATCAATCGGTCATGAAACGCATTATTACGGGGAATGAGAGTTGGACCTAGGCACACGACCGATTAGTTGAGCGAGTATTTTGCAGAAGGCGAGCCACAACGGAAAAAACCGCGACAAAATTTGTTTAAAAATCAGTTTCCTACTGGTGGTGCACTATGAATTCCTTCCGTCGGACCAAACTGCTAATAAGGAATGTTACTTGGGTTTGAGGATTATTTTCAAGTCGCCGAAATATATTTCGAATAATTTCGGCCTGAGTGGCCGAGTAGACAAAGAGTCTCGACTAACAAACAACTCAATGGTCGCCAAGTACGATCTGAAATGCGGTAGAGTTTTTACTAAAGCCGACAGCCTTAGATGGTAGTGCTTTAAGACTTTAGTCTTGGATAGGGTAATGCTAATAATGATAATGAAACAGAAAAAGAATAAAATTAAATTGGTGTTAATTCTTGGACACACCAATATGTACGTCGATCGTCGTACGAGTGATCGTAATTATGATTTCGTTTTAAAATCTATGATTGTTAAACGAATTGGCAGCAAATGTTGATAGATTTTCCAAAAGGGTTCAATTGCTTTCACAATCATCGAGATATCATTCGAGATTATGTACATTTTGATATAAGGCATTGTTTTAATATAATTGTTAATCGTTATTTAAACGTTTACGAGCATCTGGAAAAGCTGATGGAGATAAGCATGCATTTTGACTTACAAAATCTCAGCGTTTGTGTAGTCCCTACGCAGGTGGCAACATCAAGACCGAGGGCTTATAATCAATTTTGAAAATTGATTATATAGCCAAAATATCGGAGATAGTTTGATTTCATTAATCTATTATATATATCTCTTGATGTTTGTTCATTTTAATCGTCGATCGTTAAATTTTATTTACATTGAAATTTTACCAAATTACCTATAAAACTGTTAGTTACAAAATATTTATTTTAATATATTTATTTTTTATATACACAAAAAGTACAGATATAGATAGATATAATACTATAGGAAGAAAAACAAAAAAAAAAATATTGAAGAATTTTATGTTTTCAAAAGAGAAGTCATTAACAGGAAGTAAAAATAAATAATATAAGAAAAATAATTCGTAACTCACCGCATCCTGAAAATAAATTATAAAAGTAGAAAAAATAATCAGAATAAAAACAATATTAAAGTAAATTAAAAATTAATTAGAAAAAAAAGAGAAAACAAAAACAAATGAAAAAATCTAATAAAATAATGATATAAGCATAATATTTTTATTTCAGTTTGTTTATCTTCTTCTTCTTCTTCTTCTTCTTCTTTTTTTTTTGTAATGAAAAATAAGAAGCACAGGCTGGCTACTTGTATATTTATATAATTATTTTTTCAAACGAATTCGTGCAAATTAAGCTAACTTTTATTGAATTCCAAATAATTTTATTCAAATCAAATGCTAATAAAAAGTTTCTAAAATCATTTAGTAGTTGAAAAACAACTTGAGTCATTTTACACAAATTTACAAAAATTTTTGCATTTTTTTTTCAAATAAAAATTACCTTTCGGGAACTTTTCTCCAATTGTCCGCCACCGCCTTCGCTGTTATTAGCCCTGGTGCCACTGGCGCCAGCTGATGAGGGGAATGAACCGGTGGCTATATTCGAGAAGGGTACTGGCTCGGAAAACTTAATGGTATGCAGTAGCTGCATAACCATATTGGAAACATTTCGAAATGATAGCTTTCGTCGGGATCCAATAGCCGACCTAACGCCCAAAGTGTTGAGCATTAAAGGCTGAAAGTATGCGATAAAACAAAATATTGTTCTCTCGTATTGATCGCTAAATAAATTATTAAGCCTTTTTACCTTGCGCCTATGAGGAGGAGGTACGATAAAATATGTATCGACACCATGATCTCTTAAATAAGAAGATCGTTGATCACCGTGCCCAGCTTCAACTTCGTATTCACCCGATAAAGCATCCAAAGTGGCTCGAGTAACATGCACTCTGCCCGGTTCTCCGCCTGATTCCATGTGATTAGCCAGCGTTACATCATTTGACCATACGTCAAATTGCCATTTTCGTAAGCCCAAGACACCGCACAGCACCCGACCGGTATGTATACCCACACGCATATTTAACATAACATCTGTAGCCTCGACTACAGATCTGTGGAAGAAGAGAAACTTTCGCAAATGAAAATCAATCAAAGAAATACATTCAAACTTACGCTATAGCATCAATCATATCTAAACCCATTTCAACGGTACATTTAGCATGATCTTTACGTGGCTCTGGTAAACCGGAAACACAATAATAACAATCACCTAAAATTTTAATGCGCAGGCAGTGGTTATCCTATTAAATTACGACAAATGTACAGAATGATTTCTTTCCTAAGGGAGTTAAAATATTTCGAATACTTCTTCTTACATGAGCCAATTGATCGAATCTTCCAAAAAGTTCATTTAAAAGTCTCACTAGTTCTTGAGCACTACACTGAGACGAGAGCACAGTGAAACCCACGATATCGGCAAATAAAATACTGAAAGAAAATAAGTTTTTAATTGAAATGAAATTTTTCAAAATAGTTCAACGTATGATTTTTTCTGCGTCCGGAAATATGGTTTACATTTTACAAAATGTAATATTGATAACAATTCCTTTAAATTTCAAAAATTTTTCTACTATCGCAAAAAAGCACAGAATACAGACGGCACCCTTTTCACGCTTCGCGAAATATAAACAAAATTGATAATCGTTAAATGTGAAGCACAGCAATGTTTTTTTTGTTTTCAAACAAAGCAACTATAAGAGAGTAATAGCTAATAGAAGTTGTCTCTATTCATAATTCGTTTTCGCATCGTTGGAAAAATGTATTCGTGAAGAGGAAAATAAACTTTTGTTCTAATAAGAAAACGTAATGCAATTTTGTAATAAGACAATAAATTTGCGGAATTATCGCTTGATGGACAAAAACTGCAAAATAAACGAAACTGCAGAACGAAAACTGCAGAATAAACGAAAACTAATGGAAAGCAATGAAAGGGAATTCTTCTCTATATTTGTGAAAGAATTTACCAAAGAGAATTAGATAAGTGCGTAGCATGACATTCGTTGATTAAGGGAAAAAGTCTATGGAATTTCAAAACAATGTCATCATAAAGTTGAGTTACATTCCGGTCCGTGTGCTTCACTCAGTGAAAAATATTACATCAACTATTATGAAGGTTAACTAGGTTAGAAAGTGTAGCGATGCGCGAATGGGTTAAGGTGAGTATCTGCCTTGCTGGCTTAGCCCCACGATGTCCGTTGGCACAACGCGTTATATAACCGTGAACCGGTGCCCGCAGCAAGTGTCGCGGTCCCCACTACACCCGAAGTACCAGATCGATTTAAAGAATAGGGCCAATAAATTTAATTGAGGTTTATCTGCACTTCATTACTTATAGACCCGACGTGTTTGTTTGACCACAGCAACCACGATACTCCCCGATAGACCGTAGGCAGCAGCCTCGTATCACTCCTGCGACAACATGCCTAAAGCGAGCCAACGCAAAAGATTCTCTTAAGTACATGGAAGTTAATGAGTGAGCGCCTCGATTTCCTTGGTGCTTTAATTTATTTTATAAACCCTTTAGCATTAGGTTAGGCAAATAAAGTTACTCTTGCTTTTGGATCATCTACACGAGATACCCGATAGTCATCTTGACTATCTTCACCTAAGGTATATTCGTCAGCAGAAACAGTAACTATTACTTCTCAGAACTTTAAAAACGAACAGGTTTTCTGATAGTGGAAGAATAATTTTGTTGTTGTAACAAAACAATTTACCCTTACACGACAAGTGATCAAAGTTAGAACTGTTTGATGCAAAACTTAAATGCTATAAAAAAAAAACAAATTATTTTCCCCAGAAGCCTTTTAAATTTTTGGAATTTATTGAATTTCCTAACTTTACCCAAGCTTGAACCGCTTTGTGTAACATTGTTAACCGTAAGATTAAAAACCGAAATTTGGCAGACGTGTGTGGATTTTGATTATGTTTATTTCGAATTGTGGTTTTTCGCGGTATACGTGGAATGTAATTGCAATAAAATTTAATAAAAATCTGATATTTGCGGAGAAGTTTGTATATATTATACTTAAATTTTAAAACTTGAGTTTTGAAATTAAAAATTTATTTAATTTTTTTTTTAATTTTAATTTTCATTCAAAAGATCAGCAATGTAGTGCGCTAGTTAAAAGTGTGTTAGCGTGTTAGTAGTGGCGTCGGGTAACTACTAGGAATTTTTCAAACAAATCTAAAATAAAATTTCATTTAATTAACAAAATGTAAAGACTGATGGAATAAAACTATAATTAATGAAAACTTAGTCAATAAATATTATTAAATACTTTAGTGTAGGAAACACTTGAAAAGGATTTTGAACAGGTTACTAATCTTTCTTTGTTTAGATCCTCCGGTATAAAATCTTCATAATTGCTAGTATCAAAAAACAAAAGAACAGAGTTGCAATTTGAGTTCTAGTTTCGTAAAACTCATTCGCGAAACTTTTTACTGATATTTTGGGTAAGCGATGTATTGCAGTTCTTTTTGGTCCGAAGGATCTATGAATTTTTGAAGAAAATTCGGCAAATCATCGGTTCGTGTAAAGTGATTTGAATCGAGTAAATGGCATAAAAGATAAGTCGAAAATGGAATTCAAGGCATTGAAGACGAAGCAAGTTTTACGATAAACAGCTTAAATCTTTATTTATGTGTTTAACTTAAGTACTTCAAGTCACATGAATATTGCGGGTATTGCAAGTCTAGTGTTTCGAGCCTTCTATTCCTCCAAGCCGAACTTGAAGAAACGGAAGAGGAAAAGCTTAAGAAGCATACTTTAAGGAATAATTAACTAAAGAAAATGAAGTTGTCTTGACATTTTCTACGCCATTTCGACAAAATGTTAGCGCACTTTATGGGATCTGTGACGCACTCCCATTCATACAATGGCGCGATTGTTAATCAATGCATGAACATGTTGCATGTTGTTGTTTAAGGCCACGTACAGTGCTCAAACTTCGTTTGCATTTAAGGATTTTTATTCTCCGACATCTTAATAATTTCTGCATAATTAACTTAAATAAGTTCCACAAAATTTACCACATGGCTGTGTATCTTTTGAAATTATAAAATTTAATTGTTTCTCGGCAAATTTTTCAAAAATTCATGTAAAATTTTTCAATTAGCAATAAATGAATTTTTTTGAAAATACACGATTTGCATGTATGCGTATGTCACAATGAGTGAAAACCAGAAGCCAGAACATTAAATTATTTACGTCAAACCATAAAAATTTCTGTTTTAAGCTAAAATTCACAAAAAATTAGTATTTGCGTAGAAATGAGTACAGAAATTTTTATTTATCTCGACCGTCATAGGGGAAAATGTGTTTATTAATTTTTGCCATTTACAGATATTCCTCTTAACAGGGTACGACTTGGAGTTACTCTAGCTTTTGCGTTCATTTAAAAATAACCGCCCAAAGAACTTGATTCACTTTCTATATATGATTTAATGTCAATCGAATTGAAGCGTTCCAGCACAATTGTTTGTTTAACCGAAATCGAAAATTTAATATCGCATTTTAGCTATATGATGTTAGTAATGTCGGCTAAGAAATGGTATGAAGATATTTCGTTAAATGAAGTTTAAGAATAAGTTGCAAAAAAAATATCCTCACTTTTTGTTCCTTTTATTGCCAAGCACCTATCAAAGCATCCCTTTCGTACTCATATTTTTTTTAATTGAGGACAAGTGTCAATGCGACGAGCTATTAAGAGGGGCTGGTGGCAAGAATGCTAAGAGTAATTACATATCACTGAACTAACTCTATAAACTAACTAACCTTAAGCAGATCTCGTTGAAAATGCCAGGAGTAGATTGGGAGCGTGTTAAGCGCTTTCAAACTCAACGCAGAACTTATCAAATATTGCTTATATATAATTATGAAGCTGCTCGTGCATAATGCTACCTAATCTTCGATAATCGTACTTCCTCCTAGACACCACTGTGTAGACACACCACTTAGTGGTAGCAGTTATGTCATTAGTGTCGATTGCAGATATTATTAACATTTTGGAAATCTAAAGTGACTAACGATCGCGAGTTGAAATATCTCTTCACAACAATGAAAGCATATAGTGTTTACTTCTTGATTGTAGGAGACGGTAAATGAAACTGTCCTGCAAGCAGAGAACCTCATCGTGTTCTAAGAATAAATCTATTAACGATTGAATATAAATTGATCAGATTTTCAGCTATAAGAGAATTCTGCTACAAGGGAAACCTATTCTGCTCGTGCGTTTAACGATAAACTAGGGGTTGAAGTTGAAGTTAGTTAAATAAGAAAACAATTTCGAAAAATTTTCCACAGTGTTACAGTACGGAGAACAAAATGCCTCGACTTGACAATACTACTTCTCATAAATATGATGTAGCAGCAACCTTTTGAATTTGAATTATATATATATCTATATATGTATAATATAAGTTTACTGGTTTGAGTGTAATTGGGGACAAGAGGAATTTTAATACGGCGAAGCGGGATACACATTCGCGTGATTCGCACATTTGCCCTCTTCAAGTCGTGTCTTCCATACAACGAATATATTTTATTTAGCTGAGCGAAAACATGCAACGCATTGTTGAAAACGATTATTATTTGAATGTAATCCAATGAGATACTTTTCTCTTAAGTTAAAACCCCTATATACAATAAAAATGATTACAATGTTCATCTATATATGTATTTTACCTGACATTTTCATGTTTTTGTATATAAATACGATGAAATTGGCCAGCCACTGGTGAGAGTATATCGTTTTTCATTTGCATTGCCACATGCTGAGGTAGTACCGATAATAGTAGCCTTTCCAATTTTTCATTTTCATCTTGGATCTCTAGACGCGCTGCTATACAGTTGCGCGTATCCAAAAAGGCACGGCGCTGAGCGCGTTCCATCATTATATTAACCACAAGACCAGCCACATTGACACCAATAAACATTACAATGTTGGCAATAAGCTAATCCATCGATGAAAGGAACAAAAGAGAAAAAATAAGAGTCAGCTTGTTTATGAAATTTCCTTAGTACGAACAATAACCGTGTGCACGGACAACATTCTACTTTATATATGTGTCGGATAGATATTATAATTTATAAAATTTTTAATTACACTCTATACCTTACCTGATTGTACTCCAAATAACGAAATGAATCGGTGAATATTTTGTATACAGTTAAACTAATATGAACTAAAGGTAAAATTATGCCAAAGCAGACTGCTTCCCATATTTGTAATGGCATCATAGCATACGCTAGAAAAACTACAAAAACAATCTGCCAAACACCTTCGGCCATGACCTGTACAAAAGGAAAGCGAAGTCACATTATATTATATAACCAAGTAATTTACATAATTATTGTTTATACCCACACACCACGACCACTGGTGATATAATTTTGTATATTAATTTTGACATTTACTTTGCATCAATCGAAATGATTGAATTCTGACACAGGCAGAAAGGTCTGGCTTTTTATCACTGACTTATAATTCGCCCGCGAACACGCCCATCTTACCTAACCCAGTTTATTATTAAATATATTGGTTGACAATCGACGTATAAGTCATTCGCTGCCAGAAAAGAAGAGAACTTAATTCATGCTCCCTCTCGGTGGGGTCGGAAATAATGTTTGCAATTAATGGTAGTAAGCCTTCATGGCACTGAAACTAACATATCCTGCAATCATCTCCTTATGAACTTATCAAGATTAGCTTAGACCTTTGGCATTTTTGCCATCTGATATATGCTATATGGCATACTATATAATTCTTCTTAACGGTCTTGACAGTCTTTCTTCAACATGTTACGAAATGAATTGTGTGATTCTTTCCGAATGGCTTGATCTTTTCATTTCTCTTCTGTATCAGACGCTTTTACTTTTACCAGACGACTTCCGACTCCAAATGTTTTTGGATTGTTTTTCAAACTGCGCCTGTGTCGAATTGCAGCTTAATGTTTCCAATTCGAGCAAAATATTAATGAAATCCGAATAATTAATCGGTTCATAAATAACTCCAAATGCTACGCTGGCACATCTACAACTCGCAATAAAGCTTAGTGGTATATATTTTAGGTGGTGAGTATTCAAGATTCGCCTAAATCAAGTCTAGTTTTTTTTTTTTTTTTTTACTTGTTACGATTTCAGTCTTTGTATAATTTTGATTTCCGCGAAGAAAGAGGAAAAAATAAAAACGGCGAACAAGATCAACTTAATTAAAATAACAAATTTGTTCACATGCACTCATTAAAATATCGCTACATCGTCATTATAATACAGTGTGATAAGTGTGGGGGATGAGATTTGCTTTTAAATGCCAAACTGCCAGTGGCTAAAATAATGTAATTTAAATTTCTTATGCCCTTAAAGGCGCAGGCAAATTGCAGAGTAAGCATGTTATGAGCATACCACACCAACAACCTGTCACCAGGTCGAGATCGCACAACACACACTAATGGAATTTACTATTGGAATTTACTTGCTTGTCATCACAAATGATTAAAGATTTGATGGTTGGATTAAATCTTGAAAGTTATTAATATTTTTATATCCGCCATCGAAGAATAGCAATGTAAAGGTTTTGTTAGTCCATTTACAACATTAAGGCATACAAATTGCAGACCATACATATATATATATATATATATATATATATATATTCACGATCGACCCGAGCTCCCAAACCTATTTAGATATCATGTCCGTCTATACTTCTGATGTTGAAACTCCTACTGTCGTAAACTGTCGTCCATCAGATCGATGGCAGATATTGATTTGGTCTAATCACTTATTGCGATTGATCAGAAGTGGAATAGAAAAATATCTGATCATTGTCCTAAAACGTGATGATTGACACATTCACAATTCGCAAAGAATTTGAGATGGCAGGTATCCGCAATTCGCGTTAAGCCGCGAATGTTGTTTTTACTTTTCTTTATTATATTTTTATACCCGTCACCGTAGAATGGAAGATGTATTCATTTTGTGAAAACGTTTGCAACGCCCAGAAGGAACCCTTCCGACTCCCCACAATATAATAATGTTCGTCTGTCGGTAGGGGTGTCTGTCCGTCTGTATAATATTTGTTGTAATCATTGTTTTGGCCTTCAAAAGGAAACTATCGACTTGAATGCTGACAGAAGCATTGGAAATTCTTGCACGTAGATTCGTATTGAAACGGAGAACAAGCTTACAGTACTACGTAAACTGAGAGCATCTCTCTATTTCAAAAGAAATAAAAAATTGCTTTTTAGCTCAAGTTCAATGGATAATGTTGTGGTGACTCCAGAAAACTAGAAAAAATCGACCACGCCCACTTAATTTTATAGTGTGTCATAAGGTATATAAATTCTTGGCCAGTTTCAAATTTCGGAATGCATCTAAGCATGTCCGTCCGTTCATCTGTCCGTCTGCACATCTACGCAACCGTGTAGTATTTGTAGTAAGCATTCTCCCATTCGCAACAAACAATTTTATCCGATCAAAGAACACGCCTAGAACACGCTCACATGCCTATGTAACAAAAGCGGTGAACTCTTTTGCTTTCCGTGTTCTTTGCTTGCTACTCATAAAGTACAACACGTATACCATATAAACTTCCAATTTTATTTCGAAAATATAAAAAAATCAGCCGCGCCCACTCAATATTATAGAGTGTGGAAATGTATGTGTGGATGGGTATAAAAGATTCAGTCACGACCGTATATAATATTCTTACTTGTTTTATTTTTATTTTTATTATTATTTTTATTTTAAATTTTATGTTTTTTTTTACTACACAATGAAATGCAGAATTTCTACAATTCAAGTAATTGAACTGATATTAAATGCTTGAATGTAATTGTATTAACATTAAGTGTATTCTACATTACTCTACACTTTTCATGACTAATAAGCTTTACCTGGGAATCTTCCTTAAAATTGAAAAATGAAATATTTGTAAATTTATATATGAATACAAGTATTATTAAAATAATAAGTATTTTTTTAGTTATAAATTATATCAAGAATATCATGTTTTAATTGCCGTAGATTTTTCCTTCTCTTGTAGAATTATTTTGATTGCAAAATTTAAGGGATTTAGTTTAGAGACACTTAAGATCCATCATTTGTCCATACAATCCCTCTTAAGTAAAAGTTTCTACTCATTATTTGTTTATGCAAGAAATATACGAAAGTATGTTATGGAAAGCAAGTTTGTTCCCTCCTAACTAAGGGTAAGTAATTAGTGTTTTCTCTTAATGGGCTTAGCTCAGAGGCAGATATTTTGTGATCTATTTCAAATTTTAAAATTTCAATTTTATTAGTGTAGAACAGTAGCGAGCAATCACACAGACAAAATAAAACTATAGGCCAACCATTGAACGCCCTGCACATGCCTTCAGCTATCCATATGACTTTTCAGTATAGGGCCTTATATGCCTCTTTCATAACTTATTGCATATTCACCCCGTGCTAACGACTTGGCTTCTAAACAGCCGAAACTTATGCCGCATAACCGTCAATGTCCAACTTATCTATATTCAAAATTTCCGAAAAAATGGTCTCGTCACGTACGTTTTACGAAGCAATCGATTTCTCAATTTAAAAAATTCATTTGTACACTTCATAATTAAAACGTTATATATACATATTGTATTTCTTTTATGGAAATGGTTAAATTTGTAACGTCCGGGGATCATGTTCGCCACGATTTACTTTCAAGTTTTAGCTGGGATTAAACGGTAACCTCATCGAGAAGCCATGCTTGGGTCCATATGGTCTATTATGTGTAAAATTGACTAAGTTCGGATATTAACATGAGTTAACATGAACTTGACAGTTTATGCGTATCTCGTTCTCGCGAAGTTCGATTCGTTAATAGAATTCCTAGTAGAAAATAGCTCGCTTATGTTAATGAAGACAATTAGAAGCATTGGCTACTTGTAAAATTAGCCTTAGAGAACGAGAGTGAGAGAGATAACTGGCAGCAAACGCTACAAATTATGCAGAATCCTTAGTCTGCCAAAAAAAAAAAAAAAAAAATTCTAATTACTTTGACTTAAAACTGCTGCAAGAGTCAAGCGTTCAAGATTAAACAGGAATCCATATATATTTTCGTTTCTTTGTGATATCTATCGGGGTAAAGTGAAATTTATAATAACAAGCAGGAGGCATGCAGAGGATTGTAATTTCGACTGCGTCCTTTTGAACACTCAACTTTTAATTCTTATCCGATATTCGGCATATGCGAAAAAGTATTTTTTATTTGAATGCGATATGTTTTCAACTTACGTCCTTTGTGTCTACGGGAAATATCGAACCCATTGTTGGCATTGATACGAAACAGATGGCAGCGGCAAATAGTAGAATACCATAACATAAACAAGGTAAATGATGATCCTTGATAACGCGACATTGTAACAGTATAAGGATTATGGCAAATAATAAACAAACAAACGAGTTGAAAACGTTCTATATATAAAACGAGAAAAACAAAAATTTTAGTTAAGAATTTAATGATTAGGAGAAGAGTTTATATTATTAAAATCTTGGTTATCAGATATAAAGAAAAACTCCGCCAAAAAGGTACACAAGTACATCTTCACTTAAAAGTGATGTAATAGAAAATCAAAAAATACAATTAAGAAAAACGTGTGTGGAAAGTTCTAATCGGCTTTTGTTTTCTGCAGTCGGAAATTTAAGCTACTGTGACCTTGAATGAGCCGTTTAAAATTCGAGTTAGTAACATATCATGCCGAGTGCTCTGCAGAGCACGGAATAAGTGCTAGTGTGCACGCTCTTTAAAAGTTTTCCAACTACTGTTGGCCATTACTGGTGTCGGCAAAATGTTGTGTGTATGTGTTGTTCTTTTTTCGAGTTTTTGTTTTTCTGCCTCGATGCTAATGATTGAATTGCCGCCAAAAGGGGGATACTGAGAGATAAAATCATCTCTGGCTGACGAGCTTATGATCCGCGATGCTTTTCCTAATCTCCGCAAATGCGCAGAATAATCTTTTTGGGCATTGATGGGAGCCTCTCGCTCCGATCGCATCATTTTCTCTCATTCGCTGTCAATGGTTATAGTTCGCTGTAGTCATTCTTAATAGGAATTCGCGGGTATTAGCTACATTTACTAAATTCTTCTGAATCACCTCATTGCACACATGGATGGCGAACCATTTTCTGGGTAATTTTCTTTAAACGGTCTAATGAGGCCTAAGAATATTATGACAATTTAGCTCCTGATTTGCCTGAGTGACATGTTCTGTAATTGTCCGCGCATAGCGAGGCGCATCCTAAACTTGGAATAGTCTTGGAATTTTTTATTATTGCTTTAATGCCCATAAACGGCAGAATTTCTTCTTTTTTACAGACTCTGCTTTCATGGAAATTTAATAGCAATTGTATTAGGGTTATTTAAATCCCTTTCCCTTGCGTCTGAATGGAAGCGTTCCAGAACTTTTTATGAAACTGCTAGCTGTTAAAAAAGGCCCAAGATAGCTTAGATACCATAAGAAAGTCCAAAACTCTTGAGACCATCTGAGATAAGAAATTTTGTCTTTTCCGCTTTTAGTCGTGTTTTTCACACAAACGCTTTTTATTTAACCCGTAATGAGGGAGGGTTACCCGTATTCATTGATTATGTATGTATGTTGTGCGTCAAGTGTTCAATTTCAACTTACATGGAAAGTGGGAGCATTATTATAAACAAATGATAACGTAGCCATAACTCCGCATAATACTAGAACTAAAGCAATAACACCCAGCACCGAAAACCTTTGCATTTTCAGTGTATAACGTTGATATAAACATTCGAGTTCATCATTTTCGAAACGTAAAGTATTCCAAGGACGACCACGTGTAGCTTTCACTGCATGATCCATGCTGATGGCAGTTGCAATGATGGCGATGAAACAGAATATAAAATGTTTATGAAAAGCCCAACCAACCACCGCCGTCTTTAAAGGACGATCTTCTCAGAAGTTAAGGCTTCAATTTTTATGAACTTTTCCGAAGACATCTAGCGAAATGAATTTTAACCTGCAAAGAGAGGAAAAAAAAAAACACAATACATTAGTTGTGCTCTTTTATATATATATATATATAAATTAGTATTAGATATGCTTTCATAGTATCGTCCGATATATGAAACCAATGATTAGCTACGACGACGGCATAAGTTTTCTGAACTCTTAACCGAATAACACTTCAGCAAGGGATTGTAAGGTCTTTTCAAAAGATCGTTACATTTCCCTTTATCTTTTGAAAGCCAATTCATTGGTATTGGTATTTCATCATCCTTACGAGCCTTAGCTTACTTTCCAAGAATTTGATTACATTTTTAATAAAACTCTTCATTGCGTTGTAAAAATTATAATCGTCGTTATATGTAAATAACTGAATGGATTCTAAATAAATTATGGTCACGCGTCAACAATATGTCGTAGCGGAAAAGATGAAGAAAATGCATCAGCAGTGAACAAGACTCTTGAGGATAACCCAAAAGTATACACTCGGACGCCTTGTGTGTGGTATGTATCGTGTGAAGACGGGTTAATGGGTGCATACGATCACCTCAACTAAAGAAATGAAGCCGAAGGAAAGCCAAACGTGATATGACTTTAGAGTAACGATCCCAAACTATTTTGAAGGGGGTTACCATTTCTTTCCCAATAACACTTTCTGCCATGAAACTAACTTTAGGTTCAAGGAAAAGGTTATTAGGAAAAAGTAGAAGAATCGGACCTGTTCAACAAGAAGACGGCGCATGACACTGAACAAAAGTGTAGTTTAGAATTATTTGCATACGGACGGATACAAAAAATAATGGGGGACTGATAGATGTGATGGATTAAAATTTCTATATGTGAATCGGTGCTGAAAAGGAAAACGTAACCTAACTATTTTTGAAGAGATTGCTAGCGGGCGATGATAGGTGGGTCACAGATGCGTTACAGATCATTGATTGCAGATAAAGGCGCGTAAACAGTGGCATCCGTGGTCCGGATTGAGGCCACGTAAAGTATCGCTTTATAATTCGTGCTATTGGAAAGGATATGTTAATCATGATACCACTACCAGCTGACACCATTGATTAACTGGGAAGTCACTGGCCTGCGTCAAGACAATGTCATGCCACTCACATCTTTAACGATTCGGATAAAATTACGAGAGCTTGGTGAGAAAGTTTTAATCCGTCCACCGTGTACCTCGGTCTTTGCCTCGTCTGAGGCGCCAATTTTTCGCTCACAAAATCCAGAAGGGTTATGGTGATGTCATAAGGGTTTTGCTAGAAAAACATCAATCTCAATATCAATATCAACGCTATCAATGAAAATGACATCTAATAGGTTTAAACGCTATTGAAGGCTTGGGAAAAATGCCTTTGAATTTTGATGGAACAAACATCCCCTTGAACTTTTTTCCTTAACTCGAAAAGTATATATGTTCCTCTTCGTATATCTTAACTTTAGAAAACTGTTAACTAATTTTGATTTTTTCTTATCCCTATATATATTCATGTATGTATGATGGTTAAAAAAAATGTTATGCGTAAGGAAAATGAATTTTATCACAAAATTTTTTAAAAGAAGGAAAACTCTGTGTGAGATTTTTTAATTTGCTGCTCCTGTAGCTTAAACATTTAAATTCCGCTGCATGAGATTTTCTTTTCTTTTTTAGAGAAGGTCTTCACAATTTACTTAAGCTATTTTTGTAAGGATTGGATTGCTGCATGTTTTTGAATTATGAACGATGCTTATTAAGTTTTTAAATAACTATGTCGCGTTTCATATTCAAAGCGGGCCCAGGCGTGGTTATATGATATTGTAATATTTCCCTTAATCGTAATTCAGAGATGATTATGTATTAAATTAGATGCTGCTTTCCCCGTTATGTACGACTTCTCTCATTTAAATCTCTATTTACCCCCTATCAAGTTCATTTCATCCCCCAAATAGGGGGATTGTTGTCTTGATCAAATTACTTTGAAAGTAAACTTTGTCTGTCTGCTTATCTGAAACGAAATTTTGTAATGGAAAGAAATAGTTTGGCCTTCAGCTTGGCCCCTTATTTTGAATTAAATAAATTTAGAAAAAATCTTTTCATATTGGGATATAAAGGATTGTCAGAAATCAGAGTATAAGCGAAACCATAAAACTCATATACTTTCCTTTACAGGTAACCTATTCATCTACCTTTCTTGAACGATTATTCCAATACTTGATTGCATCTCTTGATGTCTTTTATGGAATGATGATATTTTCAGGATATTCAAAAAAAGTTCCGTTTAGATCACTTCTTCGTGTACGCAAGCACGAAATGTCACCTTGCAATTTTGTCTGTAACCTCAGTCCATGATACTGACGGTTCAAACGATAGCCGTTCACAGTAATTGCAGGCATTGAACGAAGCAAAAGAACTTTTCATAAGAAGGTTTAAAGGCAACCGTAACATAACAGAAAATCGCACGACCCCTATTGCGATTTGTGCTAAAACTTAGCTTGGAAACATGCATGATAGTTATCCAAGATTTGTTTATCTCGTTAGTATGTATGTATATATATATATATATATGATTTTTTTATTTTATTTGTTATTTTTCTATGTAAATCATATTTTTTTTAATTTAGGTTTATTGATTTTATTCAAACTATATATGAGTAGCGAGTTTATCGTGTTCTCTATTTTTATCCCCTTTTTTCATATTTCCATAAAGATTTCACAGCACAACATAACATAACTTAAAGCGGGGCATTTTAGTTTACTTTCCACACAATTGTTTATTCAAATAACTATTGTATACGTCAGAGGTACTCAATCATTATCTTCATACTCCATAGCAGTTATGATAGTAAAGGATTTGGATCACATCTTTCACATCTAAGCCCAGTGATAAGTAATAATTGAATAGCATTCCGGTTAAAACGAATCGATTAAACATCTTAATGTCGCATATATTTGTAGTCGGAAGTAATTTAATTTGCTCCATAAAGCAGTTAATTGTATTCCAAAATAATTTATCAAAAGGTAATTACATGCAGATTAAAATGAGAAGGAAATTGAAAATATTATGAGCAATTTCTGTGCTAGAAACATAGTGCTGAGGAGCTTATCTCGTTGCCTAAAAACGAAATAGAACTTACATACCATGATTAGATTAGGTGAGGTTAGTTCGGACTTAGCTTTTAAGTTTACTGATATAAAATCATTCCGTAACAAAGGACCCAATAGCATGATTTGCTCTCGTTGATGATCATTTGAAGTTGGGAGATATTGGGCTTAAAGTTAAAGAGCTTCCACTGCACACTAAAACGTTATCCGTGTAAAAAATGTGATTTAATAGAGTCAGCAATAAGTCATAGCTATGAAGCTTTGAATATAAATATTTTAGAAGTAACACTCGATAAATGAATGCATCGATGGACCATATGAACTTCCATGAAATAAAAAACTGTGGGTAAAAAAAAACGACTTTCAAGGACGTGTCAGGACTTTTAGCTGCGGATATATAAGTTTCATCACATTGTGACCGGTCACTAGTCATAACAGATAGCAATGTGTTTTCTTCACCTTTAGGATCTCGAAGAAATAGTCGCATTGAAACGCTACAATGCCAATTCTCAAGCAGTCACACAATCCTCAAGCAAAAGAAATAAATAAATAAATAAATAAAATGTTTTGTAATTTGTGATATCTGTGTGACGTTGCTCAGCTAATAGTGTAACTCTTAAAATTATTTAACTGACCTTCTTTAAGAAACGCTGGTATAGAGCACGTGCTTTCAGACGTTAATATGTGCAATTTAATGAAAGCGAAGCCTTATCATGTACTTCATTAACCATAAGAAATTTGCAAAGCAAGTAATTGCGAATGAAAAAATTCTTTTCTAATAATTAAAGAACAGGAAAACTATATCCTGACTACTTTCCACTTCAAGTAACTATATGAATATCTTTAAGTTCTTATTAATTGTAGGCATGACTTATTTTTTCCCATTCGCGAGCTCTTTGCGGAGTTGGATTATGATTGATTTTGGCACTGTATTGCAGACTAGTATGAGTTACCGCTGCAAATGTATTCAGCTTTTTGATGCTTTTCCAAGATAGTCACAAATATTTAACCAATATCTCGACCTGGTCTATAAAACTTAATTAATCGCATATGAATGATAGTTTGGATTAATTTTTCCATAAATAATTGAAAAGATTTGCAATATGCACAAGGACCGATGTACAGACAATGTACTATTTGGCAAAAAAAACCAGATTACATTTAGAAAAGGACAACCGAAATTTTATATTATTTCGATAATTTTTTTGCATGCTACACTGACTTCGATGACGATACCTATGTTATTTTCAAAGTAATAAAAAAAAAACCGGTTCTCCGTATCGACAAACAAACAAAATTAATAATTTCAGGATTCTAAGAACTGAAGTACAGAGCTTATTCAAACCTTCTTTTGGCTCTCAATATTTTCGGCCAGCAATTAAGTTCTTATCAGTGAGGAAATCCACAGTTACGCAGGCAGAAGTGCATCATTACTATTCTAATTTGATTAAAACCAAGTAGAAGGATTCTTCACTCATCTATACTGATGGATTGAAGACCGATGTTGTCGGCAGCAGCTTTTGGTTTCCAAATATAAATATAGAAGGTTATTTCTCAAATCGCCCATGTAGCACTATGTTTTCGGTTGAATGGCTTGCGATCCTGGAAGCTATCCGCTTAGCGAGTACTCAGCCTCAAAAGAAATTCCTTATAGTGTCAGACAGGAAATCTTACTTATTCGCTTTGCAATTATTTCCTTTAGGTAAAAGGCAGCCTTACGTATTAGACATCAGATCTTTGCTATAGAGCCTCAAATCTGATGCATTCTGATGATTGTGCTTTGATTTCTGCTCATTTGAGGCCAATCGACAAGAAGCACTCAGTTTTTTCTTGGCAACAGCGATGGAATAACTCACCTTATGGTCGTCACTTATACACTTTATTTCCGCAAATAAATCAAGCTCCTTGGTTTATCAATTGCGAGTTCAGGCGAGTTCAGGCGGGATGCACATAGCATCCCATATTCATAGATTCCATTGAAAAACAAAGAACAATGAAAACTAAACATTATAAGACACTCCATATAACGACCAACAATGGCGAGGAAACATGTGCCCTTTCACTAGTGCATCGCTTAACAAGTCGCTGACTGCAACGATAAAACTGAACATTCGAATGGAATTGAATATTGAATATTTCGCAAGTAGGAATTGGTTCGTAATAATCGCTGGACGTACAAATTAGTTGTACCAAATTTGGGTAATGTAGATCAATTTTTTTTACCCCACGTCGTAGAAGGCTATATACGAAAAATAGGCTGTCAAATGCCAATTTATACCGAATAGAAGTAAGATTTTCAAGAATAGGATCAATTTTTCTAAATTTATCCATGCGTCAGTTTAGTTTCTGGGTCCTCTCCTATTTAAGGGCTTCTATAAAAATTAGGCTTTTAGATAGAAACAAGGTACAGTTGCTCGTATTTTATCATAAATGACGAATTTTACTAAGCTAAGTGGTGTAGAGTGACCAAGGGCAGGACTTGTTCGACTATAGTGTTCTTGTTTTAATTAAAATTTATAGCAGAAAGAAGAAACATTTGTTTCTTAAAATTGCTGAAAATGTAATTAAAAATTAAAAAATAAGTAAAAGCGATTTCTTTGCAAATTATGGGGACAAAAGTCATTGAATTTGATTGAGAACCAAGTAGCACGTGTTTATGAAATTCTGTATACACTTTGTAATAAATTTTATATAAATTTTCAGAAGAAATCAGTTCGAAGTTGATTATGAGTATAAGTATGTGTGTATTTTTTATGCGTATTATTTATATGCTTCCCAAATAAATATATATTTGTTTATAACACCAAACAGATGTCAGTTTTTTTTAACCATTTTTTAAAACAAATTACTTCGCTTACTCGCTTTGCTGGAAACGTTTTATTTATTTATTTTCGTTTTTTTTTTTTCGTCTTCTGTTCATTATATTTACGTGTAACCAATGCGTTACGTTATTAGATGAGATGTCAAAATTTAACAGTGAACTTTGCAAATCCTTATTAAGCCGCAATAAGCAATCAAATAATTTAAAGGTCCGCTAGAACACACCTAGACTCTCATAGTCATCTTGGCTGCCAAATAATAGTCGCCTAACCGCAGTTCATTACCAATAGATGAGCAAAAATTGCCCCTCCCTTTTAAAAAATATATGCACTAACAGTATTTTCTAAAATCCAATATTTACGATTTCGTCTTTAAGTAAAAAGGTCCGCGAATAACAATCCGTTAAAGGTTTTTGAGAAGAAAGTTAACTTAAAGCCTTAATCAAGCCACACACATGCACGTATTTACATTTACCTAAAAAAGCTGCAATAATAAGGAACTAGGCCCGACACTTTTATTACTCTTGTAGACTTAATGCAATATACTTAAGATATCCTACCGTCCACCTTCTAGATATCCAAAAGAGTGAATTCTTTCGCAATAATAGTTGGAGTTGCGATGAACAAAACCACCTGAAACCCTCATGTCATCAAGCAATTTACTTTGCATCATTAGTGCTCTTGGGAAATTGATTCTGGTTTTAGTTGGAAGTCCGCTCAATCGAACTCTTTAAATAATGGTTTAATAAAAAAAGCCATCATTGACGAATTTATTTCCAATAAATTTATGTGCAGTGGTACAACAAGGATTTGTTATATCCCCATGTCTCCCCCTGTCCGCGTCAGGAAACAAAGTTTATTCATTTGCTAGCGACAATAGTTTATGTCATTCACTCGCTTTCAATAGAGAACTTGACAACCACCGCTGAGATGCAAAATAAACGATTAAAAGATACAAACAAAACATTATGACATAAGTGACAAATTTAATTGAGACTTCATAAAAGTATGCGAATCGTATCGGGCAAATATGGTCAACTTATTTCCATCGGATAGCAAAAATGATGAATATCCCCTTTCCCTGGGTGCATGATATAAAATTACCCTTAAGATTATGAAATTATCACAATTGGACCTAAAATGTCGAAAGAAACCGTTAAGATATAATTTTTCTTCTTTTTTTTTTTGAATCGGCCTTCGCACCCACTGGCGCTAAGGTTGCGAACTCCATTACATACTATCGTGAACAATCCAATCAAGGAATACAAGCCCCACTTCCCCTTCTCCTATTGCTGCATCTACAAATGCCTTTGACCACCGAGGTTGCTCTACTACTCTCGCTACATCTATTAAAATGTAGGAATGGCTTAATAAAAAAATGATACATAAATCAAACTAGATTCGAAATTGGAAAAAAAGCTGCAGATGTTTCGAAGAAAGAGATAGTCTTAGCGTATGAAAAGTGTATTGATCATCATCGAGGATACTTTGAAAAGTCGTGGAAACGCTGCTAAAGTTAAAGATTTTTTTTATTATTTTCTTGTCGCAGAAAGTAGCGTAAGAGCAACTCTTGCATCATACGAGTAAACACAAAACACACACACACACCACACACACACACACACACACACACAATCTACCTCTTGTGATCTTACAAATTACTTAAATGAATTTCGTTTTATGAAACTTTTCTCAGTACTTTTTATTTTTTATTTTTTATTTTTTGTTTTTTATTTTTTTACACTTTTAAAATAACAAAAGATGAGAGAAAATCACTTGAGTTGAAGTATTATGTTTGTAGTGCTTAAACCGTCACTATGAACACAATGTTAACAACTGCTTTCGATGTTTTTATTTTAATTTTTATTATTTTGTAAAGTTGTTTCCTTTCAACATCTCAGTCAATTGTTCTTTTTAGATAGGATTATAAATGTGTGAGGAAAACATGTTTAAATTGAAATAATTCTTATGATGCATATATAGATAGCACTTAGCCCGTACACGAATTGCTTTTACAAGACTTATAAGACAAGTGTCTTCATTTTCGTCAATATTGAATGATTGACGCGCACTAAATATGCCTGTACAGTTGAATGTATGTCAACTGAAAACATATATAATTTATGTGTGACAAGTAGAAGTTAAAGCCATTTCCGATCAACTAAAGTGCATGTTCTGTATTACCCCGCTCATCGGATGTTTTTATATCCATATATTCGTTTTGTCTGAACGTTGGCAACACCCAGAAGGAAGCTTCAAAGACCCCCAGAAAGCATAGATATATATGCATATATCCTCGATCACCATTAAATTGGGAATTGTTGTAAGTGTATCGGCCAATATGCCGGTTATTCATCTCTAAAAAGATTGAAAATAGTTGCACACGGGTTAGTATCGAATATCGGGCAAATCTGTGAAAAGAAACGCTTACAGTGCGGCAGCATAAACTTAAAGCAGCCCTCCTTTCATGGCTTTTTGCTGACTATTCATAAACTGCCATAGCCAAAGCATGAACATTTCCCCATATATATGTGATAAAAAAACGAGGCGGGCGCGCCTGGACTTTCTTTTCAATGTTATAGAGCATGAGAAGTTAATTTTTTCATTTTTTCATTTTAGTCTAAGATAAAGATTGTGAGGACAAGAAGTTCGGTCACAGCCAAAAACAATTTTCTTTACTTGAGATTAAAAAAATTACTTCAAAAAAGTTTGTTTGAAACGTTTCCTCATAAGAGAAATACAAAATAGAAGATCGTATGTTAATTTGAAAATTTTATTCTGGACCTACAATACGAACAAATATCAAAAAATATTTTTCTTTTTGCTTTTGTAAAATTGCAATATGAAGTCTTTACTGTTAAGAGTTTGTTCACATGAGCGATGCATCCCATATGTTCCATTGGCTACGATATTTGGCTTTCAACCAGAAGGCCTGGATTCGATTTCTGGAATGGAAACTGTTTCGGTGACGACACCTTTTATTTTTACTTCACATAATTTTTTATCAAAGTCAACTAAATACACTATAAACGAGCGGAGCCGACCTTTCAATACTCTACATCTTCGCGTATTTTCGTCAGGAGATACCAAAAATGATATCTTCTCCTAACGTAAACCAATCAAGAACATCATTCTGACTCGATGGATCTATTTACAGTTGTTTTAAGTTTTCCATCCATCCGCCTAATCTTTACTATAATTAGCGTAGAGTGTGAGATTCTTACTAATTAATTACTTGATGACGTAACAAACAATACGGATACTTTTCTATGATTCTATGAAATTCCTTTTCGAAATTTCGGCATATTCTAATTGGAAATCATTTCCGCGTTTACATATATGCCCCAAATCGCACGTAATTTGTTTTCTTATCTGTTTCTCAAAAGGGGAAAAATACGTTGCAAACGCATAAGAAAGCGCAATGCTCTGAGCGAAAACTTGTCCTTATCAACTAGTGCAACTTGTGTTCTCAATCGATCCCGAGATGCATTCAACGATTATAGAAATCAAACACAACCTCGTTCTTAGCTCGTCAAACGTTTGCTAATTAGGAAATGTGTTCGATTCATGCTATGATATTTCATGGATATGATATTTCTGCAAGTTTTTGTTGGAGACAGACTTGATGCATGACATAAACATTTGTTTGTAAGAACCATTTAATGATGGATGATTGCGGACTGATCGACACGTTAATTGAAAAACATCCTAAGATGATTATTTAATACACTGCTTCCCCGAAGTATCTATTGGAAATGCCATTCGTGAAGTACATATATACATATACATACATATATATATATATATATATATATATATATATATATATATATACATTCCTGGTTAGCATTGAGATTTACGACAAATTGACTATTTAGGCCTATTCTGCGGGGCCTACTGGGCGTTCTCAAACACGCACCAATGAAAACAATTCGCCGATTTCTTATTAATCTGGACGTCATTTATCATTTGCACCCTACATTATTTATATTTGGATTCATGGAAATGGAAAGCAAATAGTTGGCACTGTTTACAGAAATGATTTTAAAATTTTCATACGCACTGATTAACATACAAATATTACAATGCTTATGGATTTTTATGGACTCACATATCTCTTGAATAAAAAAATTCGTGGGAGGATTACACGAAAATTAGCCTCAATCCTAATATCTAATATAAATAGATTGCTGTAATCTGATCATTAATACGATCAAATTGAAATTATGTTTTCTTCTTCGACACTTGAGTCGACGTAATCCATCGCAAATTAAAAACAACGAAGATTTCCCGTGGAATGTTTTATATATATAATATATAATATACAAGTGGCAACATAATCTTGACATATGCGGGATGATCACATGAAAGTTTTCCTTTTTAAATGTCTTGCCGTCCATGCTTCTATTCGGATTCCATCAAAGTGAATGTTTGTGTTCAGTATTGCTTGGCGAGTTGAAATGCAAAATTGTACCGTTGTACAGAGTAAAGAAATTGATAAAATTTATTCCAAAAAAAATGAGTGAACGCACTTTTTGCGCATAATACAAGCAATGCAATGAATCGGCAGACCTTACTTACTAGTCGTAAAGTAAATGGAAAAAAATGCAGTCAAAAGGTTATGTTTATGATATTAAGAAACGTATCCGGTAACAACGTAAACTTATTGCTGAAGATGTCGATGCTGTTGACCAACTTGTGGAGAGTGTTACAGAAACACGATTATTGATTTTTTAAGGCACAAATTAGATGATTGTGACTCGGACGATATGTGATTTGTGCATAATAATGTAACATGCACAAGAAAGTTCAATAACAACATTATCGTGCAATGTAAATCCCCTTTGGACTTTTTTCTTTAGGAGCACGTTAACTCATTGATTTCCTCCAATAAACCACGAACTCTCTATTACTGATCGAATAAGAGCAGATTTACGTGGAAAAGTGACGGCCAATTGATGTTCCAGAGCTGAATTTTCACAAAAATCCAGGGTCGGCCGGTTATATGAAGTGACTTTTAAATAAACATGTCCTGAATTAATATCTAAAATAAACAAAAAGGGAGTGTTCACGTGCACATACTGCAATGGATGCGAGAGCTTGACTTTCTACAAAGTAGTTTTTTTTTTTGATTGACACTTCGACTGGATTGGATTCGCTGGTTGACTTTCATTTAATGAACCCTTTCATTAAGCGGCCATTTTTGAGAGCACATTTCGCCCCAAAATCTCGGCCTAGAATGTTCACATGGGCTTTGAAAATTTGTAAACTCAAGTCCTTGAAATTTATTGTTTTTCGATTAGTTCTAACATAATCCGATCTCGTTATTTGAGTTGGTGTTGCAAAATCCACCTTAAATAATATTATCAGTGCAGTATTTAATCATCTTCAAGGAACTGTAGTCAACCGTCTATTCTACGATTTACTCCAACGCGTGTACAATGCCCTTATCTACGCACTGTTAAAAATCTGTTTAAATAAAATCGTTCACTTCTACAGGAATAAGGTGCTTAGGGAGAAAGCTCTTCTTCGTCCACCGCATACGCAAGAAAGACTTTGCCGAAGAGTAGCAGGTCATGAAAGTGAAATTTCAGTCGGTTCTTTAAATCATTGGAAATGATGCTTGAAGTAATCTTAAGATATGGCAACAGATCATACCTCTGACCGGATAAATTTCATTAAAATCGTCTGGAACAATGTTTCCGACCGCGTATTTCAAGCTGGTAAGATTAGATTTTGGTTAGTAGCGAAAAATGGAGTTGCAGTTTGAGCCCTGAAGCTAGTGGTAATTGTCGCGGATACGCATTACGAATATTACGAAAATCTTAATGCATTTTAACTTAAGCAGATGAAAAATGTGCAACAAGAGCTAGAGCTGATCAAGTTGCTAGCAAATCGAAGATAACGGATTGGATTTTTAGTTTTGCTTTAGGAGACGATAAAACCTTTGCGAACGTAACGACTGCTTTAGCGGGTGCTAATGTTAAGGCATAAGAACGAATTGTCTATCATGTTATGTCGTTAAAAGCATTTCATTTTACTGCACATTCGTCCACGCTATCATCATATCAATCACTTTAGTGGCTTTCATTGCTCTCATTCTAATTCACAGTGGACTCAATTGCTTGGTCACACTTAATGTGTAAAACAGAATTATTTATATCTATCTGTTATTATTAACCCTGATCTTGCTAACAACACTCATTCACTCACTCACTCACTTACTTACATATATACAATCAGGTCAATTATGACAATTAGTGCATATTACGGTTAAGTGTTCACCTTAAACAACCCACAGACCCCGTTAAACTAAGCAATATTCTCTAACGACAAAGCAAAACGAATCCGGGCAGAGTAAGAGAATAAATAAAGCAAAGCACATTTTATACAATAAACAGAATAACAAAACTCTTGAATTCCTTTACAAATTGTATGGTGTTATAAATATCAATGCATTAATTGTTGTTGACGTTACAGGTCACACAAACAAGTGCATTTAGTAAAAAAAGAAAAAAAAAAAAAAAAACAAGAACAAAACAAAAAAATTACAAAAAAAAATAAAAAAAAGAATTAATAAAAATGTTAGAAAAGAAGGAAAAATGCACGTAATTTTTTAAATTACATTAAGTGTACACGAGCATATAGCCGTGATTTACGAAAGCCTCCTATCATGCTCGAAACACAATCTTATTATTTATTAAAGGCAAAATAAGATTTCAAATAATTTGAGAAAAGTTTTTGCGCTAAAAATTTTCACACAATTATTCAAATACTGTTTGTTATGCGCACTGTGCGCACACTTTGCTTTATTTGCGATAATTCCTAATACCTTTTAAAATGATTTTTAAATTAAAAAAAAAAAAAAACGAAACGAACAACAACATTAGCATCATTTTTAGTTACCGATATAGAAAATCAACTTTTCTCTAATTTTCCTTTTTTTTGTTTTTTTTTGTTTTGTTTTGTTTTATTTTTTGCATTAAAACGTTTCTATAAATAATTTGAAAATTATAATAATTTATTTATAAGCTTTATAACCATTAATTGTTTTTCATTATGTGGTTATAACATTTGTGTCAACCCATGCAAATAATTATTTCGTTATTTGTAGAAATAAATCATGAAGCTTTTAAATTCATTTTTATTATTAAATTTTTTCTTATTTTCAAAAAATAAGAAAACATTTGCAGACTACCCCGAATAGTGGACATCCCGAATACAACGCTGGGCGTCCGATAAAAGGATTACGATGAATGCTTTCTCGAGCAAACAGCAATCCTTGCCAATAAACGTCAAATGCTATCATCTAAGCGTAAACTATAAAATACAAGCTAGAATTACTTTAACATAATCTACTTAAAGTTCAACGTAGCGGAGCTTAAGCGAAAACATGATTACAAAATTATCCCGCAACGTACGAAATCGCATCGCCTGATTTGCAATTTTTGACATCAAGTTGCATGTAAGTGTGCATGTAAGTAAAAAGGATTTTCATAAATTTTCATCTCACTTAACGGCACTTATTGTCCGAAATATATATAGTCAAATGTTACGGCTGTCCGTAGTTTCGGAACAACGGACAATCTATCGGAATTGCTGAGAAAAAAGAATTCGTTTTTTCTCATCTCAAAGAAATACATAATAATACAACAGATAAATAATAATGGTACAACAATCTGACAAACAATCACACATGTCATATGAAGAATTAAATATACTTGCCTCATCGGGTGGGCGGATCTAAAAATAAGTATAATAAGATCCGATAAAAGCAAAATTTTGTTAGCAAAGAAATTTGTGTGCATAACAATCAGTCAATAAATCTCGGGAGTGACTTGTAGATCACATCTTTAACGAAAAAATCGATACTACTTTTAGAGAGCGCCAAACGACAATCATTTCGATTGTTTGCTTTAGTTACGCTCCTGTTTTTATTCGAAGCAATGAAAAAATGAATGGATTCTCTGTTGCGAGCAAGCGGCACTCCTTTGTGGCAACTAACCATTTGCCAGTGTTTTATTGATTTTCAACGACAAGGCTAAACGAAAGTTATACGCGATAATCGAAGAGTGAAGCTTGAGGATGAAAAGTGAAGTCGACTTGCTAAAGGTATCAAAGGTCACTATATTCAGCTCTAAGACTATAGACGAAATGCCTCTCCATCTTGTCCGCGTGGATTCAACTGACAGTCCGACCAGCGGAAAGTGCAACAGTTACATGGGAATGCAAAAGTTCTCCTTCACTTCACTACAACTTCACTGTCATAAGCAGGCGGCTATGATAGGCAAACTGCAAGGATT
This sequence comes from Glossina morsitans morsitans, assembly GCA_001077435.1. NCBI lineage: Eukaryota > Metazoa > Arthropoda > Insecta > Diptera > Glossinidae > Glossina > Glossina morsitans. The sequence continues at coordinate 139,763 of CCAG010020658.1, forward strand.
GCAGTTCGGATTACTCCTCCAAATATTTGTTTGCAAATTTCAAAAAAGCTGGTCCTTTTATGAATGAAGTCGAATCTTTCCAAATGTAAACTTACTTAGTCCTGGGACTTATTGATTGGGGGAATAACATAAATTTTATAGTTTACAGAGCAACTAGTTGGGGGCATATTAAAATGATGATGGCCGCGTTCCTGGCCACAAGCAAAAGGTGTATTTGCTTATTTTGTAATTTGTGCATGTATATTAAGGCTCGTAAATTGGTTTTGAAAATTTGCTTTCATTTTATATGATTATCGAAGATCTGCCTATGTAATGCATAAGAGACTTAAACTTGGAACAAGATCGCAACAAGATATTATTTAATACTCGATATTGGTATACTCACCGATCTAAGCACATGTTGGTAAACGGAAAGCACACGTACACATTTGCAGCTGATAAAAATCGGTCGGATAGCTTATTAACGACAGCTAAGTCAGAAGATTATACCGGTGACAAAAGCATTTAGTTTTATTCAAAAATTTCGTCCAGATTTGTGTACTGATATGCTGATGTTTACATCGTACGGCTATAAATAGAGAAATAAAACGGTGAAAGGGATGACTTGCGTCAATTTATTGAAACAATATTTTTATTAAGAATATTTTTATATAATTTTTTTTGAAAAATAACCTCACGGCGTGGCTTACTCTTGCGAGAAATTCCTACTAATGGTAACTTTCTACCCGAATCACAAATATGTCGAAATATCTTTTCGAAATGTTAATTGAAAGAAAAAAAAAAAAAATTGATTGATTTAAGATTTTTATTTTTTGAAACAACTTAATAAAATCGGATAAAAGAAAATTGTCAGGGAAATTTTGTGTTCTGCACAAGAGAACGAAGTTGTGCAGTAGTAGATGAAATTTGACGTTAATCCGCTGAGAACTTGTGCTAGGTGCCAAGAATATGCTTATTTCGGAAAATTTAATTCCGCAGAAAACGCGTTTACAGCTTTAGGCACTAAAGTTTGAAAAAAGTCTACGATTTATCGATTAACTGAAATGTGTGTTCCGTTAACCTGATCTGCGGTTTCAATGCCGAAAAGCGAGTAATGAGAATACTGATTGGCAACATTTTAAACCTATAAATTCTCTCTTATGTAGATAGGGTGATGGATTCCATTACCAAAAGCCAAACTTCATTGCGTTCAATTTACCCGCAAATCGACACCATGGCCATGACGCATGAGGAACTCAAAACGGATTTATACGTTGCAAAAATTTCACATACATGAAGCATATATAAACTGCATGAGTTTTCCGGTGCAATTAAGGCAATTCCAAAACAAAGTAAGTGACCGTTGGGATACGGCAAAGCCGACACTTAAATATACACTGCACCACTTCGCTCGATATAATCGTGTTTTCCCATTTTCGTGATAAGATATCAAAAATGTACCTTTTTGCCATCTAAAGCCCAATATATTTTATGAAAGTTTACACATGGAGAGGATGTCCACAAAATGGACTTACCTGGCCCAAATTGGAACAATTCTCATTATAAAATATTAAAAATTAGACTTTTTTTTTGCTAAATTAAGCCTTAGTTGCACTGGGAATCTTTCGTATGTTGTGAATTCCAAAAGATATATCCCCGCCTACTTAGTGCGATCACTTTCTATATCAAATTACTTTTGCAAAATGGGATCGTTCTGTCATATAAAGTATAACTCTTTGCTGGAACGGTTATATGGTGAAGCGGTTCACAAGTGCAGTCCATTTACTTAGTTACTATTATCTGGCGATTTTTGTAGAGAAACTGCAGAGAAAGCTGCAATAGCGTTATGCAGGGAATGGTAGGAATTAATTTTCAACAGGAGCTACCTAGGAGTTGGCGATAATACGTCAGCATATAATATTTCGTCGAAATATTTCAAAAATCGCATGCTGCGAGTTGAATACAAAAAACATGGACAGACGACAGATAATAATTGATAATCGATTACGTAAATGATTGTGAACTTAGTATACCTTGTTCATAATGAATGCACTATTATGTTACATATATGAAAATATAATTCATCCTCGAGTATTAAATGAAAAGTTTTCAAGCATTTTAAGGGATAGCTTACAAGCACTTATAGAACAAACAACTTGTTCTCATACTTAATGCACATGAAAATTGAAAGTGAGGAGGTGAGGAATTGAGGAAAGAAGGTAGATATGCCTTAAGGGCTCTATATTTAATAATTTAAGAAAACATATACAAAAGTATTGGCATTTTAATATTTTCCATTCATTTCTCTCGACTATTTCTTTTCAATTATCTTCTATTGTCTTTTTGCGCTTTTTTGTCTGCCTATGTAAACATATTTAGAAATTTTTGTCCCAAAACCATACATCCATGTCCCATGCAAAATAATTTATTACTTCACATTTATTTAAAAATACCATATTTCCTGTTTCGAGTCTTCTACGCATTGCTTCTGCCGAATGGCTTGGCTTGCTTGGCTTGCTTGGCTTGCTTGTCTTACGCAAACAATAATATTTTGAAAATTTATTAATATTTAAACATATTTTATGCTTACATTTTTTTTTATATATAGTTTCAATTTAATAGACAAACATACAAAATACAATTTTCATTATTTAAACTGATGTTATGTGTGTGCTGTTATGTTAATTGTCTACGTGTAAGCCGATATTATTTAGTGTGACTAACTTTTGTGTTAAATAAATATTATTTTTGTTTTTTATTTTACGCTTTAATTTATGTAAAAATTATAAATAGGAGTTAAAATCTTTCGCTAATAAGACGGGAAAAATGAGCAGACGAGAGAAGGATTCGAGAATTTGAAGGTACATCTCTAATAAATTTACATTCATTTATAAAGACACGATGGGCAAATAGATGGATATGCTATGGTTGTGTAGGCGGAAATTCAAATACTAAGCAAACAGATATTCTATAGGGTTCCTAGTCTTTACGTTTCAATACTAGTCAAGATCAACGCAGCAATTATGATTCATGCTCAGATAACTAAGAGCACCTGAACATATGAATTCAATTTGATTAGCGTTTTCCATTATTGTGATTATCAATTCTAGTGGGTATCAGTGCCGGAGAAGTACAAAAATTGCTTTCATCGGTCGCATACATTCATACATACATTCATCCCATCGTATTATATGCATTGTTAGAGTTGCGAGAGCCTATTGCCGATTCAATGAAGAAAATAATTCCCAAACAGTTTATGGCTCATATCCTATCTTGCTGTCGTTCACATAGCCTGTTTACCCAAGATTCTATCAATCAATTCTTCTCTTCGCTTAAGCAATGCTTTCCTCATACGTCAAACTACTTCTATCGCACGGTTCATTCAAATTGATGGATAATCTATCGAATCGAATTGTCTGTCGCATTACATAATAATGCTGGCCTTCCATTGCACATTCCCTGCTTCACCTATGGCCTGAAAAAATTGTCACACTTGCATCGCTTCAAACAAACAAACCAACCAAGAAAGAAAGAGAGAGGAAAAGAAAACATCAATAAAAAGTACAAGAAATGCAACCTTAACCCTTTTATTGAAATTTCGAATTTTGAAGTGTTCTAGGAATTGTTAATAGCTTTCCCTTAAGCAATCGTAAGTGCGTACGGAAAACATCGACAAATCACACAAAAATGTCGTAACTTTTCTCCAAATTTGTGACCGACACTTTTGTGAAAAGTTTGCTTTGCTTCTTCTTTTTTTCTTTTTTATTATTTATCTAAACGTGTATGTACGCTTTTCGCAGACTTGGTTTACACTTTAATATATGCCTGCAATACGGTTCAGGGAATTCAGGGAGTTGTTTGGCGTCTATTGTGTGTGTTTGTTTGTCTGTGTGTCTGTGTGTATGTATCTTTGTATGTGAGTCTACGCTTGCGGAATAGTATCAATTACATTCGGAAGGAGAAAAAAAAGTATGTTTGTTATTTGTGAACAACGAAAGTGTGCTTACGTGTGCTCAACAATTCTCAGTGAGTTAAAAAAAAAAAGAAAAAAGAAAAACAAACAAACAATACTTGCTTTTACTTACGAATTTGCTGAGTGCCTGGTAGTGATAAACTAACAAATACTACACATTGACAAATATTGACTGGTGACATACACATACATACATACATGCATGCATGCGTACAGCAATGCGTATGTTTTCGAATAAATCGAAGCTGTAATAACCAAATACTAAGGAATCTAAGCTAATTATGTGAAAATCTAACTATTATAGCTGGTAAGCCGATTCAGATCATTGATGGGTATAAAGCCATGTGAATTTGGTTACACCAACTCTATGAAACCATACCATAGCCAGCTATGACGCCTACATAAAATGTAACAGTCCAGTAGAGAATTCAAAATAAATCCTTAAGATAGTTGTTACTCGAATTAAAAGTGATTACGTGTACGTACGTGAAACGTGTAAAAAGGTTTTGAAAACGTATAAAAAAGTTTTGAAGGTGTTTATGGTAAAGTTCTTTTATCAAAATCAAACTCAATGGCAATTAGAGGACAAAACTGAGGTAAAGAATTGATCAGGAGGACAAGTGTCGTCTGCTAATATGACGGTGCCAGGTGACACGCTTCTTTTATGCCGTGGCAGGTATTGAGACGATTTAGCTGGCGAGTTTTGATGCATCCAACGTCCATGGTGAACACATACAGAACACATTCTTAAGCTACAAATCTGACTTCAATAGAAGCCTTTGAAAATTATTTGACTCAGTTCGCCGTCGAGAAATTCAAGACGTTCTACCACGATGACGGATAATGATTTCATCAGTAAAGCCACTAACGTAAGCCTTATGGAAACCGTTACAATGACGCGTTATTTGCATTTTCGATTCAACAACACGCAAACGCCAAAAATAATGGGAAGTAGCTTTACCTTATTATTTTATAGGAAAATGTAAATAGAAAGCAGAATAGAAGAAATGATCATAAACAATAGCAATAAATATTGTGTGTATATGGAAAATAACGAGAAAGAAATTAATGTAAAAGCAAATTAAATTTTTAATTGATTAATGAAAATGACATAAGGAATGAGGAAAAATGAGTTTAAAAGGACGAGGGAGCCCAAAGATGGACGCAATCAAGCAAAGGGAAGAAGAAGAAGACTAAGAACTTAAATATTTTGAAAAATATATTTTCTTTTATTGCTTTATTCCTTTTGATTCCTTATAGAATGGAAAAAAAAAATCACATAACATAAAGAGAAACTTAAATCAGTGCAAAATAAACGTAAATTAAATAATTAATTTCTAAATTTAAAATAAATTATCTTTAATTTTTCTTTTTGCTTTGTTTGCTTATCTGGATGCAAAAACAAACGAATTGCCAAAGTCTTCTCTCGAAAATAGAAATAACGCATCGCTATGTCAGCCCTCTATCCATCGAAACCTAATATTATTAGGTTTAATCTCATAAAACAAAAATGGGTTTTGAATTTTAATGGAGAACACTACGACTTTCCGACTAGGTTTTGGAACTTTTTAGGGAACCAGCAAAACCTACTAACATTTATGTTGCCTCGAAAGTTTCTGATAATCCTGGTACCGTGGAAAAAGTCTTAAGACGTTCAAACTTACTGGCCGACCTAATGGCTGTTCGACATTCCTTGTTGTCAGAGTTTCGACACGTAAAACACTAAGCTCGACCAAGGGTTATAAGAGTGACTGCGCTCGAAATGGAGGAAAATCTCAATGCGTCATCTGTCATGTGGTATAACCAGAAAGCCGTCGAAAGAAAGTAATCGATAGTCATTTTATTATGCATTTCTTCTTTTCGGCATTAAAATAATGCATTTTTTTTTAACATTTTAATTGGTTTGCTGTATCCCTGTAATACGAAGATAATTAAATAATTTATTTTCTACGGTATCAATGTGCTCGGTGTGCTTTGCAATTTCATGCCAACAGACGGCATAAACTGTTTATGTGTATAATATGTAGTTATGAGTGTTATGTCGCATATTCTTCACTGATGTTCGTAGTTGTGTTTGAATCTCCTTTCTTCCCTCCTTTCTTAGATTTATTTGTCGTATGCTGCGTACAATTTGATATGAGTTTTGTCTTTTGCTTTCACTTCTTCCCCCTTTCCCTCCTTTTCGCATATTTGGCCCGTACGTTGATGATGGCGCCTTCTCACAACTTGCTACACCACTTGTGGTTCTGGCTGATGCCGGTATATATAGATATATTATGTATTGTGTGTGTGTGTGTGTGTGTGTGTGTGTATGTGTATGTGTGCACATATATAAATATATGTATATTTATACATATATGCATGTATGTATCTATATACATATACATGCATATATATATATATATATATATATATATATACCGGCATGTAAGTCGTTATTTATGCTGTTGTTATGTTTGCAAACACAAACAAGTGTAATTTTTTTCGGTAGGTAGTGTCGTTATTATTTCGCACATGTTCGTACATATTGAAGAGGGTCAGTGCACATGGCTTACCGTATATCTACCCTGAAACACATCGCGTCAAGCTTGCGTAGTGTGTGTAAGAATGCGGCTATAGATTTGAATTTTTGTTGCTTTTATTATTATTGTTATTATTATTTTGCTTTTGCAAAACAATAAAAAAAAAAAAAAAATTTATATAGTTTTTTTTTCTCCTTTTTTTATAGTTTTTATCATTTTTCATGCTTATACGTCTACCGCCTCTCCGTATATATGCATATATTATGTACATACATACATACATATATATATATATATACAAATATAATTTTTACATGCCTGTATATATTATAATAAACGTCAGAAGCTTATATTTTCCTTTGATAGGTTGGTTATAGTCGTTGCTGTTTGCCTGGTAGTCCACGTGAATTATCATAAAAATGTTGACGACAAGTTTTTCTATGCTGTTTTTTATATGCATATGCATATGCATGTGCATGCATGTGTATTTTTTCTTCGGTTTTATATAACTCTTACCGTTACTTACTTGCACCTACTACCCTAAAATAAAACGTAATGATAAAGAAATGAGAAAACATTCTTCTATGTTTTCACACATCCATCACTCGCGTCGTCATCGTCAGCGTCAGCGTCATCGTCAGCGTCATCATCTCATTTCAACTCATATCAAATTATAAAATTTTATTTTATAAAGTGTTCCTTATCGCTCTAGTTACTCCTTCTGAACGATTTTGATAAGAAATTGTTTGCAAGTGCAAGTTAATAAATGCATTCATTCATTTACACTTAGATGATGGGATGAGACTGTCGCTGTGTGTTGTGTCGCTGCTGCTTACTTGTTTCATTTTGTACACAATACCGAAAAAGTGCATTCAATATTTACGAAAATGTCTCCTATGAGTACATGAAATGTGTTTATGTTTAGAGTGTAAATTGTATGGATGCCATCCTAGGTTAAGCTATCTCGCTGCAATATACACATATATATAATGCTTGAAAAAGTCTTTGCAAATTGTTGTCTGACATGATTTTGAAAGTATCAATTATTAAAATTTTCCACATAAGCAAAGAAAACCAAAAAAAAAAAAAAAAAAAACACTGCAGAAGATGTATTTGGTTAGGACTAAATGAATTTCTTTATTCTGAACATTATTTTGTGTGAAAGCGAGAAAGGCCTTTTATATGTGATTAGAGACATACGCTCTATAAAAATATACGATTATTTTTTATGTTTTTATTTCTTAAAAACACTTACTTTACAGTAATAAGAAAATAAATTTTTGTTAACTAGAAATTTTTCCATTATTCGGACCGCCGATTTGTTCCTCTGCGGAAAGACAGTTGCAATTTCATTTCAGGCAATCAGAAAGTTGTCTCTTTCCTTGAAACACTGACCAGGCACGGCTGCCGAGTAGATAAGAGTCGCGAATATCAAGTCCAAGCACGCGGCTTACCCATACTTGTTGCTAGCTATAATAAGTGCTCAGCCAATAAAGGCATAACACCTACTTGACTGCGGCCACTCTTTCTTTCGGATCAACGTGGCCTCGTGGCAAGAGAAGAAGTTTTGTTTAACCCGTTGGATCGATCACAGTAGTAGTTTTACTAGGCACTTTCATTAGGCAGGCATTATTATCCAGGCTGGGCAGAAGTTCGCTCAATAGAAACCACATAAATAGGCTCTAGGATAAGCTGACTAAATGACATGTTTATGATAAACCGGGTAGGAGCATTATAACCGAGCATAGTGGACCGTTAAATATAGTTTACGCATTGGCTTATTTTCACTTCACTTATTTTGATCATTCCACAAAGGGTCATATAGTACTATTCATATTTCAAAATATTGAAAGTTTTATGAAAGTTTTTGGTAATGATCCGATTTGAAAAGCTTTCGTCCTTGAACCGAAATCAAGCCAAAGTATCAAATTTGAATCAAAACGTCTTAAAGATAGCGACTTAGTTGTAGATTGAGGACAGATGGACAAAATAAGAGACATGTGTTAACTCAGGATACGGCGTCCGTACATATCTGCAGGGACTGTGATGGTGAGAAAGAATTACAAAGCCGAAGGAAAAGAAGAATGGATTAGTATTTGTGTACATTCAGCTTAGCGGTGGAAACATCTGGAACGGCGAGAAGAATCGCTGCAGGTGGGTTTTTATTTTATTTTATTGTCTTAAAAACATTCACAAATATTCCTCCGCTAATATTTATTTGGCAAGCAGCTAAACATTTGAAAGCATTTTCTTTTTTATTATTATTAATTTCCCATTAACTCTTAGCATTTGGCAGTGGGTGTAATTATATTACAATATGTACATATATATATACTTCACCTATAACAAATCACAATTTGAGCATATTTCTGACATGCAATCCTTGCCAAATGAGAAGCGTGCAATAACTGAGTCATAGACGACTACGGGGAATCGCAATACTGATTATGAACCGCTGTATGTATGTTAAAAAGAAAACGTGGCAAGTTTTCTTCTTCTTGTTTTTTTTTTTTTGTTTGAGAATGCAATAACACTTTTGCACAACAACAAAGGGTGTACAATATTTTGACTTTAGAAGTAATAAATAAATATATATTCTCTTAGTTAATTAGTTCATCACGTGAAATTACCGAATCACCGAATCACCGAATCACCGAATCACCGAGTATGGCGATGAAGAATACTCAAGTTATGCGGCTGTCATGCTCCATTAAAATTTTGCTAAGAACCGTAGAATGGGGATTGTGTTTGCTCAAAATTGAATAATTTTCGTATTATTTTGTTTTTAATTGAAAAGAAAACAATTTTTTTTTTTTATTTTTTATTTATTTATTTTTTTTAACAAACAAAACAATTAGTTAGCATTTCGTAAAATTTAATAGCTTAGCATAGCATATAAATGAATTTTATATTTTATATATTTCTCCAAAGACCCATTAGCATAGTTTAGCGTGCAACGTTAATAAAGCGAAGGTCACAGTTTGGATCTCCTCATGGGCCATAAATTGCTGTAAGTTTTTCTCGCTTTTTTAATGCAATTAGTTTTTCTTCAAGCAACGAACGTTTATTAAAAAATCGATAATAAAAAAAGTAACCAAGAAATTATATTAGTTTGCGACGAATTTTGGATGTCCACCATCTCAAGCGAACATATATATATATATATATATATAGAAATAATTGAGCATGTTCGTATTCGAAGACGTGTCAGTTGACCGATTAGTACTATGTTTATATATAAATTTCATTTCTAGTCATTCTTTGCAATAGATTTTATGTCGATATTTACCGCAAGCTATAAACAATAATTTCTGGAAAAAGGAAAGTCAAACATATGCGGTTAAGTCATTTCATAAGTTTAGACTTTTATTTGCACTTTTATCTAACGCAATCATAACTGAGTATTGAATGCGGCAACCCCAACAAGAAATCAATATATACTCATCCTTCAGTTTTGGCTATAAATGTTGTTAAGCGCTTTGTTAGTTGCCTTGGAAAATGTACTGCGTACACGGTTTGTGACTGGCGCTTTTTGGTGCTACAAACTGAAGAGCTCGCTTGGCATGCAAACGATTGTAAAAATGAAGACAAAAAACCTTTTAATCTAGAACGTTATAAAAATGTTCTACTGCTTAGTGACTTGTGGGCAATATTTAGATTGTATTCCGTAAGGCGTTTCGCGATCACAGTACAGTAAGTAAAAAATGTAACATATCCCACGCATGCTTAGGCATGCTACGTAAACGCATGCATTATAACACAATGGTCAATAATTGCCCGGACCACTAATTCCTTTCACTCGAAATTGTAGTGATTGTGGTCCCACTGCCGTGTTACCTTGAAAGCAGTGAAAGAATTCGAATTTCATTGATGGGAAAAAATACCCCTCAAATTCAGCATTTGGTGTAAAAGTGTTATGGCATTCCATGTTTCCAGTGCAAATATCAATGAAATCCAAGAATTATTTTCGATAATCGAGAAGAGCAAAGTTGCAAGAGAGAACTGACGACACCCTGAAGACATCAAAAGGCAGAATATATTCATAAATCCGCACGGAAATTACGCATCATTTATAATGAAATGTAAATTCCACGACCAAAATCGATGACTAAAATTCGCATTGGTATCCGATCCCATGGAACTTCCAGCGATTATTATATGTTTGCAAATTTCAAAGGTCAAGTAGCTAAGATCAAAGTAGACAAAAAAAAAACAAAGGAAAGAAATTGTGCTTTTGTCCCGGGAATTATTGACCAATGTATTGTATATTTATATAAAAGAACTGCTGAAATTTTTATGATCACCGTGTGATTTATGAGCTGCATTTTTTTCTTTTTCTTAATGTATATTGTAAGTAAGTACATATTGGCGTAAATATTTATTTTCAATTTTAAACTTATTGCCAAATATTTTTCAGATCATTAATGCTAAAACCAAACAAAAATAAAAAAATTTATTCGATTTGGGGTGAATTTTACACACACTCAGTTAACACACTTGTTTACTAGCACGGGAGTACGGACATTGCAATGAATTAACCGCGACGACAACAACAAGTTCGGCACAAGATCTTCTTCCCGATTATCGATTGATACGATGATGAGAGTATTGGCCATCGAAATTTCTTATTAATTTAGTTTTCTTATTCGTCGGCGAATTCTGCTCATTTCCAACTCCGCCAACGCATTTCTTGGGTCTTTCAGAATTCTAACAATTACAAGCGGGATCGGCCAGTTAGTTGCATCAAATCAGCTGCGAATATCATCAACTTTATAGAATTTGATTTCCGGGAATCAGAAACGCAAGGACAAACCTAGCATACTTTCTTTTGCGGCCAGTATAGAAACAGCGACAACGAAAAATCTTTCATATATTAAGCTGTTTAAATTCTTATAACAAATCACGAAATTGATGGACTTATGAGAAAGGAAACCAAAAAAAAATAAAAATATGAAATAAAATATGAAATAAAATTTATTGGTTTTTGTAAATTTAAGTGAAAACAACTGAAAATGCAAATGACAAACATGTGTCAAAATTTGCATGCACTGATGAGTGACACATATATTGAATGCTCTCTTCCTACCTATTGATAGAAAATGCAATTTACCAAAATATATAAAATTAGTGAAATGCACTTTTTATCAAAGCGTATACGGAACTCCCTGTTCTTTTCTTTCCTTTTCTTTATGCAATATCTCCTTGAAACAGAGTTAGACTTAGCCATTTTAGCAAGTTAGCGAACATCCAAAATTCCTTTTTAAAACTAGTTTTTAGTTGTTATCAATAATAGTGTGTTCAGTGTTTTCTTTAAATATTGATTTCAATAAAAATATCGAAATGTTTACTTTTGAATAACTTTTTAATGTAAAAACTTGGGCTTTATAGTCGTCTTACTTAACATTTTAGGTCAATTACTGTACTTACTTAAGAAACGAGTAAGAATGTTGCACTTGGATAATGACCTACACGACGACGTCTTGCTACCATGTAAAGGCATAATCTTCACCTTTAGAAAGCCCTTATAGAGAAGTCCTAACTTAACAGAAGTAGTATTCTTGTCAAGGATCCTTTACGATGAAAATTGATGAAGAATAACATCCTCATACTGAATTGGATCCATAAAATTCCTACAATTAGTTTTTACATCCAATTTTTACTATAGACCAATATTCACTATTATACTCGACAAACTAGGCATTTTTGTCGTTTCAAGTCTCACTTTTCACACGAACCCCTTATACGAGGCGAGATACGAAAAATAGAATCTACATGATCTAAATTTCGTATTATGTCCAACTAATGCTATGAATCAATTCTCACGGTCAAACGATAGAAATAGGAATTCTCATATGGAATCGGTCCATCCAATCCAAACTTTTCAGATCGGTTTAGCAGGTCGAAACACTATTACTCATCAAGTTATGTCGAGAAATTTGGGAAATTGCATTTATTTTCCTATTCAAGGTTAAGTGGTTAGAACAATGGTCAGATCCAATCCATTTCCATATCGTTATTGGCTAAAATCAAGCCCGTATAACAAATGTCGTGAAAGTATGTCACAAGTTGCGGGGACTTGAACGCAAAAGTGTATGGTTAAAGAACAGACGGACAGACAAGTTCAAGTCGATAGAGAAACTGATAAATTGATGGATCTATCTGACACCTTTCTGGATGTTACATACAGTCGCACAAGCCTAATATACCGTGATCCGCGAATGGCTTGGGAGATAATAAACAGCAAAACCATTAAAATTTCAACTGTCAGCTCTAGTTATGACTCATTGCAAATTGAAGCACATGAAAAGGAGGACAGAAAAGCTTCGTAGAAAAATGTATTTCATCACTTCGCTTTATAACTACAATAAGGATGAATCCAGAATTAATATAAAATGGAACAAACACATGCTTAAGATAAATGCCAAAATCTGAATCGATCGAGTTCTATTTATTTGTCTCTCAGGGCCGACAAAAATTTGCGCAACATTTATTGTGAATGTTGATAAATTCGATTTGACAATCACCGAGATTCGTTCACAATTATATCCGCATCACCCGAATCGCCAGTCTGCTATCTATGAAGATTCTATATCGTTGATAATATATTTTACTGAGTTATTACCTAATTTCTTATGCAGTCAAAGCTTGCAACTCTCTATCTAAACTTGCTCATCTCTATTACCTATGGGAAAAGATGATATATTACGAGTCACAATTGATTGAATGTAGCGTCTCTCTCGTGTGCGCTAAAAGCGACGAAAACACTGCGATGCGTAAGTATTCGTGATGACCGCAATTTTGCGAATTATATTTTCCATCCTAACGAATTACGCGTTTCGGCGAAAAGATTGCGAGTGTATTTGGAACAAACAGAAAAGCTTAGATGTCTCCCAAAAGTGATTTCAATAAAGCCTTGCAACATGTTGCATCTGAGAACCGCACTGAAGTGAAGATAGAACATATTTTTTGGAGATTTGTGTTTTCGTTGAAACAAAAAAAGAAGAAGAAGAAAAAGAAAAGAACTAACTCTCTTTCCCACCGAAATAAAGAAAATTCATCAAAGTAATTAAAATCATAATAAGTAAATATTATTAGGGAGTGGACGTGTATGAAATCAAACCTAGTCTTTCCACGTGTGGGTGAGCCGGTGCATAGGCGTGATTTTGGTTTTCGGATAGCTTTCAATGTCTACTAAATCATATCAAAAATCTTAAAGAGCAAAGAGCTCTCTGTACAGCATCATTTTCCTTCAACTATGGACACTAACACCATCTTTTCTTTTCTTGTATGCTTGTAAACGTAAAGCCGTACTTAGTTGTGCGTGTGTTTCTATAGTTTTCATTTCTATTCAATTTTTATAAACATTTCGTTTACGGTGTCGCAAGGTGACATGAGAAAAGCCTAACTTTATGCAAAAACTAATATGTCGATCACGTACGCGGTGTACTTCACGCTAGCACAAATTGAATTTATTAAGAAGAAGTCTCGTTCGGATAGTTGCGTTCACTTCCGTTGAATGACCCCTATATCGAACACTTGTATTGATAGATTGATATTCATTTACGAGAAATTCGCGAACAAAGCTAAAGAGAAAAAACTTTGCCAAACTTTGAATCAAACCTCATAGACTCGCAGCATAAAAACAATTTTCATATCGCAATGATTTTGCGATCATAACAATCATAAGCTATTGCACTTTGAAAATATTTGATTAAATTTCGTAATTTCCATTTTTACATTTACACTTTTGCGAAGTACCTTCTGTTTGATTGATTTTAACGAGTTCCTCGACAAATTCGGAACAAATTTCAATATCAAATTTTCGAAACAATAATGAGTATTGGATATTCATAATATTTCATTTTTCCTAGCCGAACGAGCTTGACGGATGGACATCAAAATATACATGGGCTGGAGCATAACCAAATATGTATATATATATATATATACGCATGAAGAAATTGTTGCATTTGATATAAAAAAAGGTAAAAAAAAAGCATTTGATATAAGAAACGTTCACTTCTACAGAGAACCATAGAGAAGCTGTAATGATATGATGGATACCAGAGTAAGGCGACCTTGAAACCTTTATTCACCTATTCTTAGAATGACAAAAAGAGATTTTTTCATGTATATGCCGTAAACAAGCATTAAGTTAACACTTCTTTTAAGAAGAGCACAGAAGAGAGTTGTATATGCAAGGAGCGGTAACCCTTATTCACAAGGTCATTTAACCAAATATGAACTTCATCTCGCAATAGGTTTTAATAACTTCTGTACGCTTTACTATATACCGTAAGTGTGTATGTATTTTATTCCACAATTAATGGCAAGATCCACATGAAGATGTTGAGAAAGAGGTTCGATTCAAACCTCAGTCCAAAGTGCGTTTTATTCACGTTAACTTTGGGAACAACAAGGTGGATAGCTAAGTGTATATTTACGTTGGAGTGAATTTTCGAAGACTTGAAAGTGATACGAAAGCATTTGTTAGATGTTCTCTACTCTGGTCGACCGTTCTCAATCTTGATCTTTTATAGAATACTGCATGAATCTGCTTCGGGTTATAGGTGTTCGCTTGTATTTTGATCAGCGATATCTCTATTGGTCAAAATGATAAGGTAGGGCGAATAAAATAACAGTTTTCCGTTTATCGTAAATCCTTTTTTTAGCAACTGTTGCTCGTTTACTGTCATCTAAGACTATACAGGCATCCATCCCTCCTATGACACTATGACTTCTTAAACACGGTTTCGATACAGAATTCGGTACAGAATGCGCGAATATTATAACACGGTGTTGATATAACGCAATTTCAAATTATCGAATATGTGTTCGTCTGGATATCTTTCCAATTGCTTTTTTCTGTCGTTAATACGAGCAGCTTTGACCTACTTTGAGAAGAAAAAACATATAGCAGCTGTATTTTTGATGAAAATTCATTCTGTGTTTCTAATTATTACTCTTTGAATGCGTTTTCAATTTCTGTATTTCATCATAATGTTGCGCGTCAGACGGTACTTTTCAATTGCAAATTCTCTGTCCAAGTTAATTATAGTAAGAAAAATAATATAAACATTTATGCTTTTTTTCAAAAAACTTAAAGCTGACTTATTTTTTCACTTATATATATATATCTGAGATAAAAGTTAAGCTATCATAGGTATTTTCGGTTATTTTTTACAAGTTAGGTCTGAAGTATGGTATCTTTTCAATCTTTACATTTCTTCACTATCCTCTAGTGCTTGAACTTATTGCGAGTAAGCGCGAATGATGGCTAAATCGATCAAGATATCGAGAGCTGATGTTGATAGTTTCTTCTTTGATTGCGGGAATGCCTAAATCATGGAGTCCTTGCGATTAATCTGCAACGTGTTAACTGCTCGCAGTAGCCCAAAGATGTATGCCATATGTCGAACAATTTATTTGCAAAACTTAACTCTGATTTCTCACCAATCAGCCGCTACATACAGTTTGCTTTTATTTTCAACTGTTTTGTTTTGCCGCAGTCTCATGTCTGTCTATGCCAAGATACTTAACGCAATTCGACGCAGAAATTTCAATGCCGTTTAGAAATACTGGAGAGCAACTGCCTTTTTTTTTCGTATTTACGTTAGTTGCGTGTAATTAAAGTCGTATCCTCCGCATATGTAGCGGCATAGCCAACGAAAAAATATTGTAAGGCACAGGGCCTAATACACTGTCTTCTGTGGAAGACTCGGGTTTATTTCATAGACGTTTGATATTTCCTCGTTTACTTTGACAAAGAAAGAGCGGTTTTACATTTAGAAAGAAGCAGGAAGACTCCTTTTCAATTAGACAACAAGTCCCGAATGCGAAACTTCATTAAAAGCTTGTTTAAAGTCCACTAACCCTTCTAAACTGCACCACTGTTTATTTTGCAACGCATTTCTTACTTCTCTCGATGAACTCGATGACAATGTCCAGGCGTGGCCTTCGTTTGTTGCTTATATGAGATATTTCGTCTTCTTCCCCCTTAGTAGGTGTATGGGCAAATCCATGTTGTTAGAAGAGAGGTCAAGAGACCTTGTAACTTTCCTTCCATCGTCGATTATATATTTTGCAGCACTGCAAAGCTTATGAGCGTCGTTTTTTGTCGGACTTAAGTACATTCCAACAAATGACAGTCGTTTCTTTGTAGCTGGGTTTAAATTAGTTTTATTAGACCGGTTATTCTAGACACCCAATTTGTGCCTAGAATAATATAAACCTAAATCTTCAGATTCTAGTCAAAATTAGTGAGCCAACTTGAGCCATTTCAGTTGACAAAGATGTCATATGTCAGACATGAAGAGGTGGAGGAAAATTTATTATAGATATTCAAGGATCAAAGTCATCTAAGAATTTCGGGATTTTACATAACAGTGGAAACACGGCAAATAAACCTATGCGCTAGTGCTAGTGTTAAGACCTGCAATATTCTTTCTTCTTGTTCTCATGATATATGAATGCTTGTTCTTTGCGATATTTTTAAGGCTATAGGCATTTCTTTGCTTTGATTTGGCCCTTAATTGCTTCAGTTACATTTCAAGGCCAAAGGAAATCGAAACTTAATACTATCTACCAAAGACATTGTAAATGTAACATGCTACATAAGTGTAAGCAACACATCGTATAAGAGCAATTTAACATGCTCGTGGTAGCACTTCCCTTTCATTTATATGCGCGACCATAGCTAAATGATTGTTATAACATTTTAAAAACATAACATTACGGGCATTGACTTGAGGCGGTCAGCGCCCTCTCTTTCAAGATGAATATGAATCTTTTGCAGGTGTTATCTGAAACCGATCTTTAAGTTACGCTACTTTTATCATCTCTTCTGTAACACAGGACACAATTGTCCGCACGTGTACTCCAAAGAACGTAGCTCTCCTTCTAAGCAAGGAGATTTTTTTTTTTTTTTCGATCAAAAAACGTACTTTTGTCATGGGGCGTGTTGCAATTAAATTTTGCTTGCGAATATTCTTCTTCTTCTATATGATTTCTACAAATGAATTGCCAAAAGGGGCTTCATTTCCATACAAACAATTTTACAACAGTGTAATCACGGAGATAATTTTGGGGAAATCCAAAAATTCGCATTCTCAAGATTTTCATTAAAATCTCAGATGCAAGAAAAACAAAATGTTTTTAATTAATTTAATTATTTTATTCACCTCAACTATGTGATAATGTGTTCGCACCCCTAATCGGTAAGGGAAACCATGTTTGAGATGATTAAATAAGTGGTCATGCTTTCTTGTGAGGCGAATATCATTTCCTTATTTGAAGTAATGTTTGACTCTCGCTTAGAGTTCATATTTTATTGTTTTGTTGTTTTCTTTTCTTTTTTTTTTCTGGTGTGCTTTAGTTCGTTAAAATTTTGTGAGTTATTTAAGTTTTCAATTTATTTCATTTCCTTTAATTAATTTTTATATATATGCACGACTGGCGTTTTACATTGAAAGTTTTATCATTATAACTGTCCCTGTACTTACCTACATACCTAAATAATCATTTTTCTATGCAATCTCTCAGTTAGTAACACATACGTGTTCCATAGTTCCATGTTAACTCAACGTATGTGACTTTTTATTGACATTTTTATTTTTCAATTTTTAATTCGTATAAAAATTTACATACATGCGAAATGAATGCTAAGTGTTGCGATGGGCAACTCTTTTGGTCACGTACGTGCGCAATATATAGTTTAAAGTGAAACAGAAAACACTTACAACGGCAACACCGACTACAACCAAAGTAATAACAAATGAATAAAATTTTGTCTTTGCCAAGACGCCAATAGCGAATAATTAATATTTAAATGTAACAATAAGTGAATATGTTAGTTGAGACGGACCGTTCATAACCTCAAAATGTAACTCTAAGAGATTCTATTCTATTGGATATAGAATTTTTGTAAATAAAAGCTCTATATTATAGAATGTGTGTAAATAGCTTGACTAATGACCGCCATGTTTAATATAAAGAGGTAAAGTTACATTAAAGAGTATGATTTTATGATTCCCAAAGACGCACATAAAAGCCTGATATTTGGTACTCACTTCAGGAGAGAGTTATCCGAAAATTAACTGATAAGTTGATATATTTTGCAGCCAAATTTTCAATTTTCACATTTCAAGACATGACTTCGTTAATTAGTGTCACTTGCTTGCTAAGCTTTATTTTAAATAACACGCACACTTTTCACAAACTTGGTGGCCTGTGGCCTATGGTTCGTTCGTTAATCTCAACTACAACATATGAAGATACCTCATATCACCTTTATATCATCAAAATACGCCTTAAGGTGGAGGTGGTAGGGCCGTTTAACTCTAACACTGCACCCAAGCTTCTCTTGCACTTCTATGTCATATAGTGAACTTTGTGAAAGATATTCGCCGACGTGAATCGTTTTCACGTGGCATTAACTTATGCTCTTATGACGATTGCATTAGTTTCTCATATCGCATACATTTTTTTTCTTTCTTTTTCTTCTAAGATGGGTATTGCATAGACCGTTTTAAGCCCTTTTTTTACATACAAAATTTCGTATTTGTATAAAAGCGTATAAAAAAAAACAAAAATAAATAAATAAATAATTAATTAAAAACGTGTGACAGTGACTTTGTCCTTAACACTTTTTAACATAGTCTAGTATAGTAATGAATAAAATTAACTAATTAATTAAAAAAAAAAAAAATTATCGCAAAATAAAGTAAAAACATTACAAAGTCTTCAATAGCAAGATGGGTGATAATCAAATCCTTACGCAATGAGCTCATCCCTAAGCAATGATCACTAAGATTAATTTGTACAAAATTATTAAAAAATTATTCATTATTTTCGACAAGAATTGCGGGCGAATGCGAATGAAAGATGCGAAGAAATACGCGTTCAACTGCATCAAGACTTACAGAATGAAAAATGATGCGAAGCTGGATGTAGCTCGGGGCCGCTCAATATAAATGGATAGGGACTGTGAAAAGTTTGTTCATTTATCTATTTATTAAAGGATCGAGGCTGTTCTCAGATAAAAAAAGAAAAACCTTCTTCAACGTGCTTGCGAAGCACGTATTTAGTTATCTTTATCTGCCATAAGCTCGAAGCACTCACTACCAAAGCCACGACCAAACTAAGCGAGACTTGACCTCGTAAACACTCACTCACACTAGTCGCGATACTCATCTATTCGAAATTTTTTGATACGAGGAAAGCAAGGAAAGTAGGGAAAAGTACATCAGTACTGTATAGTTCAGGTTTAATAAAATTTCATTAGAAGTCATCATTGATTGCCATTAAACCATTTTGTTTTCATCACTGGCGATATCGCTTTGCTGTTTTATCACACGTTTATATGTTAAGGCTTGGCAACATTAAGTATTATCAGGCGCCATTTGAAATTTCCACTGGAAAGTTTAACACGTTTGACTATAACCTTCTTCAGAGCATTTTATCATTTACGCATGACTTGTATCGCTTACAGTCACTTGAAAATTGCCTCTTACCAAGAAAATGCAATTAACTCGAAACAAAGCTGCATCGATTAACTTAGTCCAAATTTGGCAATAACGTTCCATTCCTTGCTACGGTCTGATCATGAGTAATAATGAGTTTTATAGTGCCCACGGCTCGTCTCGCGTCGCCTATGAACATCAATTGTTAAGCGAGAAGACATTGATTCTATGCGAGGACTGATAGTGAACGTAACCTACTTTGAGATTGAGGCAACTTTAGGTATTTAGCTTCCATTAACTTTATATAAAACATTGTCTACAATATTGTTGACAACAATTCAGAAAGACACTCGCATCGATTGATGCCAGCAAATTCTTAAGGAAAAACAATGACAATTCTTCAGGAGATTGTAAAAAGTGATAAACTGTGAAGCTGTGTACATGAGCCTCAAAGTAACACGGTCTCGATTCCAGTTGAGCCATATCCAACAAATATATATATAAAGCGCTAAGTTCTAATTGCCCTTCTGTACACTCGTTTAGTATTATAATTAAAAGCTCATTATTTACACTGACAGACACACATAACACAAATGAGGTAAGGGAGTAAGAGCAATGATTCCGCATAGGTATTGTCAAGACGTAAGTAAGATCACCTTAAATAATATAAAGAAGGGTTTGCAGTTATTCTGCGCTTCAGTTCAGGCCCTAGGACTTGAGGAAAAAAGTTTATTTAAAACGAAATATACATTAAATTTGCTAACTCGCAGAAAAAGAAGAAGAAGAATTTAATTAAATTTAAAATATCTTACTTGCTTCTTCTTCTCTTTGTTTGTTTGATTTTCATACGATATTGAGGAGATACCGTAAGTGTTGCAAAATATGCTCTGCAGCTTCTAACATAACTGAATCTCTCTTACTGCGAGAAATTAATTTTTCTTTTAAAAACAATTACTGATTTACTGATTACCTGAGTAATCAAAATTTGTTCTATGTACAAAAGGCAATTATTTATTGATGGCAATAATTGAATTTAAGACCTTTAGCCAAGATTGCTATCTTTAGCAATGAGTTCTTCAGTCAGATGAGTCAAATTATTCTGCTAAAAGCAAGAAAGCCGTATAACGATGTGAAAATGATCGAGATGGACTCGTTCTTTTTTGAAATGTTCTCCTAGGTATGTAAACGATTAAATTGGATCACATTGAACTGTAGTCGATTAGAAATACTTTAATGCACAGTCAGTCAGTCAGTCATAGTGCGATAATATTTTCATATAAGAAAATTAAATAATTTTACTTTTTATAAAGGATTTATTCGGATTCTCTGCTTGTTTCCCTGCTTTTTTTCTTTTCGCTTCATTTCCGTCGATTGGTGATTGCTATTCTCCGTGTGCTTTTTGTAATATAATACGCAAAACGTGTCTCTATGTTAAACTTTAGTTCTACACTACAAGTGTCATCAAATGTAATAATAAAAAAAAAAGAAGAAAAAAACAAAAACAAAAACAAAAACAGTACCGACATAATAAATGGAAAATAACTAGGTAATATACAGGTTGATGAACTGGAATAATACTATGAAATATGCATAAACATACGTTTCAATAAACGTACACACACGCATATAGGGCCAAGCGCTCTATCAGTGGTGTTGTCTTTCTATGCAGCTCACAACTTTATATAGTTCTCTGTTGGAGTGAAAATCTTTTGTGTGTTATATTGTCAGTTGTGCTAAAGTTGCATATTCGTGTTATAACACATAGTGTATGCAGTTAGATATAGAAAACTACAGGCTTTCAAATATGTTTTTATAAGCGTATATATGGATGTTCTTGTTTCCTTACTGGTTACATATTCATAGAGTAACATGTTAGCCTGGAACATAGGTAAATGCACTTGTCTACAAAAGGATAAAAGTTAAGCTGCACACTTCTTTCGGTATAATGTTATTGCCTGTGCATTAGTTTCACACTAAATTAGAAAAGTTTTCCTTTATTTCTTCCCATTATATGCTTAAATGACACATTTATGTTTTATTCAATTACAAAGCACCTCAGCTAGCAAGTGAAGGGGACTTAAGACTTTTATATTTGTATATGTTTACATAAGTCACTTTAATTTTTATATAAATTATACCCTCGACACAAGCAAGATTTGTACAAACAGCGACAACTAATTTCCACATAAATGTACCAGAAAGCGCATAGAAGATGGCACGAATTGATTGCTACCTGCCCTGGGAGTTAAAATGCGAAATATTACCGTTTAAATGGAACACTTCTTTGCACGCGACAGTCAGACCCGTTGAATTGAGTTAAAAATAATTGATTTCGGAACATTTTCGGAAACGTTAAACTGAAATAATCCGATAAAGTAAAATTAATCGATTCTTCAAATCAAATTTGATATGAAGGACACCTAAAAGGAGAGAAACCGCGCTAGATATCCTGGCAGATGAGATGAGGCGCATCTACGAAAGGCAGCTGGAGGCTCGCCTTTTTCCTCCGTGAATATGTGACAAGTCCGATGGGAAATTCTGCCGAAAGATAGGGGGACGTTCTCGCTCATCCCGAACATATCGCGATGGAAAGACGTAAGTAGAAGGTAAATCACTACCTCACGCAATTTTTGACCGGTCATGGCTGCTTTCGAAGCTACCTGGACAGATTGGGTCACGACAACCTGTCGGTAGGCCCGGACTGCAAGGGCACGGTAGAAGACATCGAGCATGTAATGTTCAGCTGTACAAGGTTTGAGGAATTTAGCCCACCCAGATGGGGGCTACACGAGATATGCAGCAGGGTGATCGACAATATGGAAGCCTTGAGCAAGATCGACACGTTTGCGACAAAGTCGCCGCATGAATTGCAAGAGAAGTGGAAATGGAAGCTAATAGGATAGTCCATTAAAGTCTCACCAAGCAAAGAACACCAATTGCAATCAGCCTCCGCAAATTAATATCTAGCGAGGGACGCGCGGGGGAGAGTGACGGAAGAAGTGCGTGTCTGAGGGTAGTTTTAGTACGCAGTCACTATGGATGGCGAATCGTGCATGCTGCTGGTATGGGCGAGCAGTATTTTTTTTAAAATTCCATCTCCAGCTCGCATAGCAAAACAAAACAAAAACACACATACACACATAGAGAGAGAAATACATCCCACAAATTTAACAGTACCCGTTCGCCATTCAGTCCCTGCTGTATATTAGTTTATGAAACAACATTAACTTGAATATATTAAGGAAACTTTTCTTATATTCTCTTATTCACTTCATATCCATACAAAATCCGTATCTTCCAAAGGACCTGTTCAAGAAGACATCTTGTAAGTTTGTATTATTCCATAAGTTTCAACTATTTATAGCGAAACGAAGTCTCAAAACCGTTAACGGATCAATGCAATTGCTGTTAAATTCAATTGTTGCGTTTAAGGCAACATCAACTTCTTGTCGCGATGAAGACTTTTTGGATTTAAAATTGTTTAAATCTAATCAATAATTCGAAGTTTTGCCTTAAATTTGAAAAAGTTTTTTTTGTCGCTTAATATAGAGAAGACTCTCCACCGAAACTAAATAAATTTTTATTGTACTACAATTTTCCAAGTAGTTGTTCATGCGGCACGACATTGTTTATACATTAACCATGTCTGTCTGTCTGTCTGTCTAGTTCGGTTGTGCGAAATATAGAGGATACAAATTTTCAAGATATTTTGGATCGCATCAACTTTTCGATCACTTCCTTTTGAAAAATCCTTTCATATACAACTGTAGGGTGGTGGGCTGTTGTAGCCAGTTATACTGTTTTCACTTGTTGCAAATATACTTAAAAACGTCCAGCTTGCTCTTGAAACTTTACCGAATATAACCAAAGCACTCTGAACCACTATCAAAAATCGGCTTAAATGATAAAATGAAACAACAAAAAAAAAAAATTCAATATAAACGATTTAGTTGAGCGAACATGTAGCAATTTACATATTGACAGAAAGAGTTGGAAAGCGTTTTTAAAGCCTTTTGCTTTTTTTTTTCAATTTCTATATCATGCGAAGCTTGCTTATGATCAATGATCAGACGTGATTTCATAAATACTAGGTTAAGAGTTTTCTTCTGCATAGTTCAAAGCATTTTCAAATATGGTTGAATGTTTGCCTATGAAAGTATATTATGTAATATGCTTTATGCTTAAAAACAAAAACAAAAAAAAAAAAAAAGTAAAAAGAAAATTATATGTTTGTCATACCGTAAAACTAGCTTTAAGTAAAGCTGCTAACATGTAAGAGAGCTTCACTGACTTAACGATGAATCTCGATTACCCAGTCATTCCAGCAAGTCCAGGAATGATTTTTTACTTCTAAAGCGAATCTTGATTATACACTAGCGTAATGACGAAATAGTTAACTTAATTGTTGAACTATTAGTTTTGGCTTGAAATATTAAGATGGTCCTGAGCTGCGATATAAGACATTTTTGCTAAACGTAACCTTTTAAGTTGGCCGTTAAGCAGCATCATCTTAAAGTGACATTTCAAATTTTTGTGTGAAGTTTTCGATCGATTCGGTATGTGCCGCAATACTTGAAGTGTTTCAATTAAAAGCATATCGTGTTCAAATTTTCGTTGTTCAATCTGGATTACTTCTTGTATTCAATTGATGTATGTATGATGTATGGGACATGTGGATCTACAATTAGTATCCCAGTGTGTTTACGTTCACGTAGAATTTTAAGGCTATGAAGAATGTATAAAAACGTTAACGTAAATAAAATAAAAAGCAGTTTGTACAGCGGGGTACAGGGCATTGATCGAGAAAACGACAAAATTGCTCTTTATATTGCTAGTGAGGCCTTGAGGTACTCACTTCTTATCGTATCGAAAAGAAAACCTCTACGAAAACGCAACACAAATTACTGCAGAACAACGTACAGAAATAACGATCCTATCCGGAGATCGTTTGTAGTAAAAACTAAAACTTGATTAATTTCGGTATAATGAGTAGCGTCGTTGTAAATTCTACACCGAATTAAGTAATCGAGTATTTTGTAGCATAGCGTCCGGTTCGGTCAGTTGAATCGCGTCCATGTGCAGCTACTGGTGAGAGCGCACTTTGGTGCGCGGGCTGTATTATACATTACGTCCTATGTTCGAGTGGGCGTGAAATCGATTTTACAAAATATATATATTTTCAGTTCATATTCATAGGCATATATATACATAAAGTGAACGATGAATTTAGCGGATCGCTTTCCTCTGTTGGTGGCTGAAACAAATTGGCATTAATTATACGTTTATTTTAATAAATTGGGAATTAATTGATAGATTTGAATACCTGGGGTGGTATGAGTAAAAACGCGTTATTTTAACAACCACTTGTAATTAAATGTTAGGCATACGCCGCGTACTATAACAGAAACCAATTAGTTTATAAAAAAAAAATAAAAAAACAATTTACATAAATCAAGTTTTTTGATATGTAATTCAATACGATATCGTAAAACATATCTATAAACCTGATATCTTTATAAAAACATTAATTGAAATTTATAATAAAACGTAGCTTTTTGTAATAGATCTTACAAATATATCTACCTATTAAGTTCCAAATTTGATAACTTTTTTTTCTTTGATATTTGATCGGCTTGTGCGTATGCGTTTTTTGTTCAAACACGATTACATGAAATTACTATGTGTGTATATGCGGTCATAAATCATAAACGCGATGTTAAATGATATAACATGTGCATGCAAATGTGTGGGCTAATCCGTACTTTCTTATTGTCGTGCGAGAATCAAATATCGGACTAACATTTAGCGGGTAAATCTTCTTTGATTTAAAAGGTTCACAGATAAAAAGAAATGTAAGCGTTTATCTCATCGTACATATTTACGTTTCTTATCACAGATTCATGAACTTGCAATTTGGTCTCGGCTTTCTCATTGTCATTGCTCTTGCATGTGTACCTATCCTGGACAACCGCAACGCTTTACTCAGCTTCTTTATTCGCTATCTATTACTGCAACTAACATGGTCAACAATAATTGGATCGAGCGTCACGGCTTGGTACATTTAGAACGAACCTTAATACGTTCATATGTACTGAGGGGAATGAAAATTTCTATTATAAGGCAATTTTCTTTAAATTTTTGCTATTTGCTCAGATTTCCGCCTCGGCCTATACAGGCATTCAAGTTCGCCAAATAATAGTCAAAACTTACCCTGACTGTAAAGTTCAGTGTCTTCCGTTGGTGTATCGATATAAGTAAATTAACGAAACGCATTTATTTTTCAATTCCACAGTTAAAATAACTCACAGTTAGGCCAAATTCGATACTTGAAAGGAATTTACACCCAGAACTAAAAGTAATTTGCACAATTCCTGGCCGGATGCAAGTAATCAATACGGTTCTAATAATATGATAACTATGTTCATACATGTGTAGATTAATGGGTAAATACTAGAAACTTTATTCTATCCCTAGTCAGATCGTTCGTTTCTACAGTCTAAAATCTCAGTCCTCATCAAACCGCTAACCTTCACGGCTCCTGGCGTGGATCGGACAAGCGTATTTCCACACACCTATACTTACGTATTGCTCGGCACGACGGCTCAACCCAGAAAGGATAAAAAAATGCTGCTGACACTCCCGCGAAACCCGTCTGCCATGATCGGCATTGCCAGTCAGTTGGTAATAGGCTGATATGCTTTCAAATGTAATAGCCCTTCCGGTTTCCCATCGATTTACATTTCATAAATATATAAGTGTGAAATGGAAACGATCCCGAGATTTTAGTACTGACAGTTATATTGCGAGTAGATGTAAGCGTTCAGCCTATATCGGCCTATCTCAAATATAAACGTGGCCCGCCCTAAAATACCCTACAGCATTTTACAATCACTCATATAAAGGCTTTTCAAAATAATGCACTATATGGGTAATGGGCGAAAATGTGATCGGCTCCGTTCGATTTTGGGCGAGAACACGTTAGTGTCCCCAATCTCATCAAAATATTTCGAAAATTACGGCTTGCAGGTTGAACACAGGCAAACAAGACAGACACACAGACAGACAGACAGACAGACAGACAGACAATTTTAGATTGATTCAAAAAATAATTCTGAATCTATCAGTATAATAAAGGGTGGGGTCATCTCAAGTCTTTCTAGGTGTTGCATACATCCGCACAAACCCAAGTGGTACATGGTATTGTAATAATCATAATAATAATTAAATTTTTTTTTTTTATACCGATTTATCAAAGGGTTTGAACCCTCCAGAAAACAGTTTCCGGGGTCTTGCAAGGTTACGATATCGATTTAAAATTTGCGAAACTTTTGAAAGTTCTTGCATGTGGTTATCGAAAATAGATTAAATCGGTCAAAGAATAGGTCTTCACTACGACATGAACTGAGAACTTCGCTAGTTTACAAAAGCAAAGATTGGATTTCTTGCTCTTTACTCGTAAGGTTCGATAGACAAGGATAAAATTTATCACGTACAGTCTGTGGATGATCCTATGCGTGTACCGGCACAAAAATGGAAAATATTAAAAACGCTCGAACCTAATATTGTATCGAAAACTTTTTCGTTCTTTTTGTTTTTCTTGAATATATTTGCAAAAATAAAGATGGTGAGCATAAGAGATTCGGCCATAGCCAGATAAAATTTGCTCATTTGTTATTCATAGAATTTTGAATATCTGTCAAGTAACACAAAAGCTGCTTGTTTTACAGTTAATATTTTTATTTATTTATTTATTTTTTTTAATAGTAAAACAATAAAACAAATTAAAATTTATTATTATACGAAAGCCCTTTGCATTTAAGTAAACTTGAAATGCGGCATTAAAACTTTCTGTTAAATACATCCACAAAGATTTTGCACTAAAGTCATTGAACTTTTTTTTAATCAATATATAAGTGTGTCTCCGCACAGGTGATTTGTAAATGAAATCATTCTCCTCAATCTTATCTATATGAATATATGTTATTAGCCGTGTGCTTCATTTGAAATATACAGAGTTCCCCATGTAAAATTCCTTTTAGATTATCATTGCTCAGGGAGATTACTCAGTTCAACTTACGCTAGCTTTTTTTTTTGCTTCATTTAAAAATTTTACCTAAAAAAGAAAAGAAAAAAGACGCCATTGACACATTAATTACAACATAGATATTTGCTTGAAATACGCTTATCGAAGAATAAAAATATACAGAAATTCTGTAGTTAAAGCGAATATTAGCCTTAAGCTCTAGTTCCAGTATGGGATTACTTAGACGCGATTCTTACAGCAGTGTCCGGGTTTTTTCTTTATTGAAATGCCTCCCTTGCCGAGAATGTATTTTTACATAAAATTTGAAATATGAAGCCTTTGTGCGATAACCTACGCTCATGCTTGTCTTGACACTTAACCTTAACCTAAGAATTAGTAACTTGTCACGCCTTTAATCAAAACGCTATATTCCCATCTGTACAGTGATTTCGTGGTTGAAATTCGATAACGGCCCTTTGTTGTACTTCTGCACTAACACAGGATTTGAGATTGGCTTATCAACCGATTCATTACGAAGTCTACGCTTCACTATCATATCCCATTTTTCATATCAGGATCAAATTAACGCTTACCTCCTCTCAAAGCTACTTTCTCTCTAACAGTAATCGTATTCGCAACTCATCTTGGCTGAGTTGTTGAGTTGTTAAATTATTTTCCGGGTTCGATAAGCGTTTGCCTAGATATTCGTCTCTGTTATAGTATTAATCGGACGCATTAGGACATGCAGGAGCTATACACTAAATACTTGAAAAAAGTTAGCAGTTCAACGCATAGATGACATTGCCCGCAGTAAAAATGTATCCTTGTTGATTCCAATTTTCAATGGAGGCAACTCGAAAAGTCATGTAATGGTTCCAGAAAAATTAAACTTTCTTTTCTGACAATAAAAAAGAAAAAACAATACTTTACAGTATATGGCGACCCTATATATAGTTTACTATAACCTCTGTATTGCTTGGAATTGGATTAAAACAGTTTTTGAACTTTGAGTTCGAGTCTGTCATTGTTGTGCAACGTTAAGCAGTTTGACAAGTTCATATGAGTGGTAATCAAAGTTCATTCTATTTTCATTTCCATACATTTGACGATGCATTTATTGAACGTGTGCTGCTATACTTTCAAAATTGAATGGCGTTCTCGAGAAACAGCAAACAGTTAAACATTTGATAAACGAGACGTTTGCAACTCTGCTTTAAATATATCATTAATGGTCTCTTTACATATAGCCTAACTAGAGCCTAACTACTAAAGACAAATAATTAAAGAGAACTAAAGCAAATTCAACGAGACTATGGCATGTCATAATGTCTGCGTAAAAGTATTACCGATACCGTTAGGTATGCTGGAAACATTCAATTATTTAAACCTTTAATTATATTATCGTTATTAAGTGATGATCGATAATTATTTAACAACAAGGGCTACACAATCTTTACAATTATAACGCAAACACAATTCATCAACGAGGGGAGCACACAACAACGTCACCATCTTTATTATCAAATGATCATCATATTAACAATATAATGAATGAATTTTTGTTGTTTATTCCAACTGTCACAAATAATGCAATAGAATGCGAGCATGGGGGCATAGGTTAGATGAACGTAAGCCGCATGAAATAATTCGTTTCTGAATAATAAAAAATAAAATGCTTTTTTAAAAAACAAACTTACTCTGAAGGCAAAAAAAAACAACGAACTCTTCCCATCTGAATGTTCTAAGTCCTCAACCAACTAAAACCTGAGCCTGCTTTAGAGTCAAATACTATATTGCAGATGCCTTCAGTAGCCTTATTTTAGCAGAGAGAAACGCTATATTTGCCCTATTGTACATGTATACTAGACGAGCTGACCAATTACCACTTTCAGTTAGCTTAAGACGCTTTGTTAATTTGGCAGGATTTCTCGATACGTCTGTCTGTCCTCTTACTAGTAAGAGGCTTAAATTCGAAAAAAATTGAACCTGACATATCGCATCACTTATAAAGCTCGTAGGGTGAGATATCGATACTCGCCACTTTTCATGACAATGAATTCACATAATTCTTAAGATAATACCAATCTTCAAACGAAAACATCACGACAAGTTATGGTTGTTTTGATGACACTTCTTCAACAAAACACTGGAAACAATCTGAATTTCATGTGTTGGTAAGGCATTTGCTTTTCAATGGAAACAAATGGCTTTCAAACAAACCAATGACTGAACAAGTATTATTATATGGACACTGCTCGATCGCGGCAAATGGTGGAGAGACAGTTTGCCGACTTTAAACACGGCCGTCCAAACACCGATGACTTTAAATGCTCTGTGCCAACTGCCAACTGTTCCAACATAAGAAAAAGAAAAGAGACAGCTGGCATCTTAATAACACTAGAAGGCACTCTTTTTACTGTGCATGATTATTTGCCCATGGGACATTTCTATTTGAAGCGACTATCTTTGGCCAAAAACAAGAACATGCTGAAGCCGTTTAGGCAAAATAAAAAGGATTTTTCATGCGCTGTATGAGAATGGATGAAACATAGATTGCAAAGCCTGCATCCCAGACAGTCAGTAATAAGCAGTCAGCCGATTGGACGAGACAAAACCGTCGAAAACGACGAAAGGTGGTGTAGAAAGATTAGGTTGTCTGTGTTTTGGAAAAGACGTAGCATCATATTCATGGACTATCTTGAAAAGAAATTAACGATCAATAGTGAATATTATATAGCACTATTAGCGCATGTGAGTGGTGAAATTGCAAAAAAAAAAGAAAGTGGCCCTGATTCTGAGCAATATTTTATAGATAATAACATTTACGTATTTATGCGGTTTTCTTCATAATTATTTCGTTTGCAGCGTGTAGTCAATATCGTCCTACAAATTGGTGCGAGTGCTATCAACTTAGCACTTAGTAACTTCATTACTTACAAAGATATTCATTTGAAGCTATATAAAGAAATATGCTTAATCTTGGACAGTCTACGATTCTGGACCTAATTAACATTGATTTTTGTTTTCCTTGCGAGTTGCGAATTAAGACAAAGCACGATTGAAAGTTCTATACAGTGAAAGGAACATATTTGATATCATTTTCTATTATAAGATTAATAACTTTTTTTTACGACTATGTATGATAAGCTGGGAAGCAAGAAAAGAGTTGGCCTTTGGCTTTGTATATAATTGACATGACAAGAAGACGTTCCAAGTAATTAAACTCAGAGGTATCTCTATTATAGATACTGCTTTCTTGTACGTTTCTATCGCCGCCATCAACTTAGCGCAGAATAACTGAATCTCTAAATATGTAATAGAACATGCGTTGTTCAAAATAGTCAACATCTGCCATTCCCAACACGTAATTTGACGCTTGCCTGAAACTGCTCGCCCAGTGAAGTTAATTAAACACTTTGAAGCCGTTTTGCCTTACTTTCGGAAGTGGACTCGGTCTTGCACTTGTCACTTTTCAACAGAGAAACTTCGCTGGGTGAAAGACATCATTTATGTCCGTAGTGTACTGTCCCTGTAGTAACTGTCTTAATTCAACGGTCCTCTCCTTTAGCAAACGTTCTGTGTTGACCAAACACCATTACCAGATTTAACCCCGAAATCTGGTTAATTCTTTTACCCGCACAATTGTCCAGAGAAATGTTGTCTGGCTTCTCAGTCGCCAACTGCATGTGGTCGGACAGTATCTCGTAAGTGATGCGCAGGATAGGCGTTTCATTCACTGACGACAATTGCGAGTTATCCCGTAGTGTTTTTTCGATTCTCAACTTCCTGTAGATGCCATTTCAATAGTGCAACTTAACCTTATTATTACGATTGTTATTATTATTGTGTTTTGTGAGCAAAATTGTGTCAAACAAATGAATATTTATCGATATCATTGTTAGGAACAGCTTCCAACTTATAAAAAATATCGATTTATGATTTGCCACCTTATCGGGGCCAATGCAAAAGTAATCCCAACTGATCACTTGTGTATTACTGATCAGTTATGTATTTAGAGTCCATAGGTTGTAAAAAATTAATTCGAGATGATCGTCATAAGCATTATTGGCTTCGAATCTACATTGTCTGTCTTACTTATTTCAAGTTGACTTTGTTTTAAATTTTCTCCTCTTCGTTTTATGAATAATGGAGTACTTTGGGTGGAGTGGTAAAACTGACCAAGCAATTATAAATTAAGTGAGAGACTCTCATTCTTTCTCTTTCTCCCACAACAAACGAAAAATCCCACCTACTCATAGTTAACAAATTGTCCACTAATTGTTAGCTTCAAATTATTGGAAACCATAAAAAATTCAACTACAATTACATATACAAGCGAAAAAATTCATTAACCATGGGCAGCATAGTACAAGCAGCAGTAACAGGGCACAAGAGCAATCAGTTGAAGTGCCTAGCGATGGTAAATTTATTCAAATGGCTTTTCTGATGGATTTTTTCTTCTCATTTCATTAAAATCACTCAATATTATGCATAAGTGTGCAAACATACGTACTTTCGACTGAGTCAATAATTCTTAATCTATTTAAAATAAAAGCAAATAATTCATTAGTTATTTTCATCGTGTATAGCATTTTTTTTTTTGTTAGTTGACTTATCTTTGCGCTAATTGAATGTAATTCACTTTAAATATCCCCCCCCATGTGTGGGTCAAAAATATAACTTCCGATGGTTGGCCGCGTTAGACGAGGGCTCATACAACGGCTACTGTAATACGCACTCTAAATAGAGAGCAATTTAGGAATCATTGAAGCTTCACAAGTTCTGAATTCATTTCATTAATTTAAAACTCACTCATCAATTATCTGCGTTAGTGGGTTAGTGAAAAGCACTTTTCCGTTTGTTTACATACATTGGTATATGTTTATATAACAGTTTGGATAGAAATCAATTTACCTAAGTTCTAATAATCGTTCGGTTTCCTGATCGTATTAATCGTTTCGCTTGTCAAGGTTTACTACTATCGTAGCTCTGCAACGTAGTCTGCAATCTGTTTGTTAATTACTTTATCTCATGATAACGACAGTTAAAATCGTTGTCTTCAATAGTTTTCATATCACTGCAACGTCAGTTTTTCCAAAGTGCAAGCATAAGACTCACATAAATTCTGAGCATACTTTCGAGTGTTGTATGAAAACTTGTGCGTGCAAATATTGTTGAAAGATGTTGCACTTTGAAAAGAAGCAAATATCCGCATGTTTTGCGGATTTCTTATTTTGATTGAAAGTAGAGAAGAGAAGGCAAGATGCGAAAACGATCTTATTAGAAGATGCGCTGCCCATAGAAAAGTCGTCATTGACCAGGTCCAGGTGGGGTACGGTAAAGGTGGACTCCGCGACATGTCGCACATCAAAAGATTCGGGTATATGCAGTTGTCACAATCGAAACAATCTCAGGCGAGCTACGCTTCACGCGTCAGTCACAAATTGAGAGATTTTGGCTATAAAGTTTGACATCATCAACCGCATTGCCTTGCATCTATCCCAAGGAATTTGAACTACCATTTTCCCTGCACCTCACAGATCTTTTCGTTAAGCGGCTATACGCAGTCTGAAGACTTTAAAGCAGCGGATTATGGCGAAATTTGCAAAAAGGCATCGAATCAAATAATACATAAGCGATTGTGTAACGCCGTTTATCAATAACAGTAGTTACTTAGCCATGAAAGACTTAAGGAATACGATCTTGCGATATTCTTTTCATATTTCCTTCTTTGTTTTACTAACTGAAGCATTTCTAAATTGCCCAAGAAGGATGTACAAAGACGACCGGTTCATTTTCGAACATATTTACGGGTATTGTGAGCATGCTGGACCTGTGAGCGGGGAGAATCAATCGTGACAGAAAAAGTTGCAAACACAATCTTGTCGTGCCACTGAAGTCTTGAAAGGCATAAAATAAAAAAAAGACATTTTTTTTGCTTTAATCAATTTTTCGAAAAAATCATACGATGTTCGCTATAATTCAAGCCATTTTTTAAGGTAATTTTTGATTTGCTTTGATTTTAGAGACGAAATTGCAACCTGTGGTACATACGGGAAGAGTAGTCAACGAAAAAAGGCGATATTTGCGACATCTGCCACGTCTTCACTTCATTCTCACCCACATCTCTCACCCTTAAAGTTCATTCATGCCTTCACATTTATAGCACATATAATGGATTAGTTAAGCTTTTAAGTTTTCGATTATAAATTGAGAAAACCTATCTTAAAGTATTTAATAAATTATCGTGAACACAAGAGACGAGATGTTATTCTTTAAAAAAATTTACGAAACAACTTATACGCATCTCATAAAACTACCGAGATGTGTTTTTATATAAACGACGAGAATGTAACTTTAATGTTTTTGAAATATTAACAAAATTTATTCATTATTTATTTTTATGTTAAATTTTATCACAACTTTTGTATCTGTAGCTGCGATAGAACAAGAAATTCTCATATAACAAAATGAAAATTTATCGGTTCCGTGCAATGTGTTTACTATAATTAAATATTCGTGTATAATAAACATATCTAATGGTTTATTAACCTATAGACTCGTCCGACAGAGATCATTAAAAATTCTTGTATATGCTATCTGCTAATTTTTTTTTTTTTTTTTTTTTTTTTTTTCTTTCACATTTTAAAGGCATTAAAGGCCACCAAACCACGAGGAAAGACAATCACAGCGAGAAGTTTTTCTTTTTTCTCCTTTTGGATTTATTATAAGCGAATAAATAAAAATCAATAAAAACAAAAAAAAAAAAAAAAAAAAACACAAACGAGAAAAATCTCTTATTTTCTTTTTTAAGCTAATAAATATCAGATACATGTATGTATTTATGAACGTACAGGCATGCATAAATGAAATGCCGTTGTACGCTTAAAAGCTACAAAGACTTTTATCTTATCTCTTGTCTGTTGTCTGTTGCCTGTTGTCTGTTGTCGTATTCTTACATTTTCTTTTTTCATTATAAATATACAAACAAGCAGGAGGCAATATATTAAATTAGAAATTCTTAGTATAATATTGACATCTCTTATATGTATGTATATACCTATATATGTATATGCCTACGCATGCATCTGAACGCTGTATAAACAGCATCATACTACGTATAAGCAAGCAATAATAACAACAGTAACTCTAACTACTAGCACGTATTTGTATACGATTGTATATGCATTTATAGATAGAATCGTTTAGCCGCCAATTCAACCGATAATAATAAACAATGACAACACATACAACGCAAGCATCGTAGAGTAAAGAGAAGCTACATTATTTGCGCATACATGTTGGCTGATGACCTAAATTCGAAGCACGCATTAATTTAGCTTCTATTTGTTTTTACTTTTCATTGAGTGACTCTTTTTAAAACAACACACAGTACAACATATTTATTGAATATTTACAGTATGATCAGTAAACACATGCTTTTACATATACGCATATCGAGCTATAAATATTTTTACAAATGTTTACAGAATATAATCATTTTT
The DNA here is from genome assembly GCA_001077435.1 of Glossina morsitans morsitans. Taxonomy (NCBI): domain Eukaryota; kingdom Metazoa; phylum Arthropoda; class Insecta; order Diptera; family Glossinidae; genus Glossina; species Glossina morsitans. The sequence goes on from CCAG010020658.1 coordinate 175,225, forward strand.
TTACTCAAAACAAAAAAAAAAAGACAACAAAAAGCTGCGCTCGTTTTAGAACGAATCGGTCGCCTTAGATAAATATTAAGTTAAACGAAAAGTTTTTCAAGACAAAGTCGAAAAATTAATTTTATTTATTCTTCAATACTCCAGTTTTCCAGCGGTTGCCCAATTCCTTCAATTGCCTTTTCTGTTGATATTACTGCACCCCTTCAAAGCACTTGTTTTTAGATTCTTCACATAATGTGTTCGGAACAGATTAATGTGATTGCCAAATGATAATTGCGATCGCTCCAAGAATACATGACACAAGTCTCGCAATCCTTAACGAAAAACCTTCGACCCTAATCCGTACGTATTTTCATTACGAATACTAACACCATGTGCCACTCAGCCTCTTATAACAATCATAGGGATAATTAAAACGTTATTGTTGTTGTTTAAAGTTTAAGTTCATTTAGTGATTCAAGCAAGCTATGTGATAAACTTTATTCTTTTTTATGTCGACTTCGAGCTATATAGAAATAAAATAAGTAAAAACATAATAGTTTACCGCGGCCCACCATTTAAGCGCTTAATGCATTTGTAATATAAGATTTTATACGAAAAAATGGTCTGATCTGAACCAAGTTCAGTAGCATTCCTTCTTGCACTAAGACACATCGGTGTACCACAATCCATCAGAAAGATGAAATTGCGATCTGCTGGTTGAACACAAGAAACCCAGACGGACAGACGGACAAACAATGTTAGATTCATTCAGAAAGTGATTCTGAATCGATTGGTATAATAAAAGGTTAGTCTATTTCATGTCCTTCCCTCCCCTCTGCTCTTAAATTCTCCATATTGGTTCAATTAGAAAGAGATTTCAGCGATGGCTTGTTTTAACCGTCGCAGAATGAAGCGTATAATACACAACCGTACAGGACGTCGCATTATTGCCGCCGTAGCTGTGTTCACAACATGCAACAACATGACACTATATTGAATTGCGCTCATATTATTGTGTCCACCATCCCCTGTGTCTATCCGTCAACTTGCTACATATTTGCAGAGTTCTTAAAAACACATCCATAAATGCGTAAGCTTTTTAACATGCAGAGAATGCAGTTTACGTGTATCCGTTTGCATCCGTTTATCTGTCTATCTGCTGTTCGAAGTAGTGCTCGCAAGAAAGTTTGATCTCAGACTAAATTTATTGAATAGACTTAGGGTGCGACGAATCCAACCAATTAACAAAAGACCCTACATACCCTACCCTAGACCCTACATGCTGCGATAAACAGCTGCGAGGTCTATAAATCAAAAATTGATTTTCAATTTCATTTTATATCCTGTTACGGAGAAATACACGATTTGTACCTTATTTTACATTCAAATATTTTTTCTCATCTGCAAGACTCGTGATAGTCTCTTGCCAACTGATTTTTTTCAATTTTAAAATAACTTTTGATCCTTTTGCAGGTAGAATATCTTTAAAGCGTAATCTCAAATCGAAAGCTAGTTATCCACACTCTCAATTAGTTAGGTAAATATCTGTCGAGTATGAATTACATTCGATCAGTAGCCCAGTTCTCAGCGACCAAAATCTTGAAGGGCGTTCACGAAAACAAATGAAAAATGCATATCTGTCCTAATGGTTGTCGAAATCTTGACTTTTGCCGTTAGGAGAACGGTTATCACAGGCAAACAGGCATGAGCAGACATCCCTAGACCGACTCAGTGCCTAGTACTGATTCAAGTACTGCTTCAAAAGATACATATACACACATGCATTTATACGTATATATATATAAAGTTTTTGACAAAATCAAATTTACTGCACAAGCTTCGATGGCCTAAAAGCAGCATATTAATTATTAAACTGTTGCGATTGCGATTACGATTACGAATGCGACTGACTCTTCATTCCCAAATAGCATCCGAGGCGTATACCAATGTTCTAAAAAGCATTTTCTCTCTTTACTTGTTATTAAATTAAAATTCACTTTAACTAATTTTACATTTGAAATTTTTTCATTCACATTTTTTGCTTTTTGTCTGGTTGTTGTGTTGTGTTGTGTTGTTCTGTTGTTTGTTTGTTTGCTTTTTTTATTCGATTCTTTTTTTTTTTTTTGTTTCTCTTGGAAAACTTTTTACTTATTTATATTTTGCGGTATTTTTCTCACATTTATACGCTATTGAAAAGCTTAACACATAACAAATGTTTTGTATTTGCCTTGTGAAAACCTCACCACAATAACCTCAACCATTTTGTCATATTTATAAAACTTACAAAACGTATTCAAATTTCAACATAAACTTATATGTACATATGTACATGCAACGCGCACACACACACACACACACACACACACACACACACTCACACATAAACTAATTCACACCTACACACGCACACACATATATACACATACATACACATACATACATCCATTCAATCCTTTAACCAAGCACTACTTATTCAAATAAAATATTGTTCATATAACATAATTGTTAGTGGGTCAAGTAGTTAAAGTGCACAAAAGTCAAAAACACCATCACTAATAACACTAACTATGGCAGTAAAAATATTAATAACAACAAAGTCTATTGCCAGCGTTAAATTGTGAAATTGTGAAATAAAAACAAAATGAAATGAAAGAAAAGAATTTCAAACTCACTTAATACCCACTTGAGAAGTAAGAAAAGGTCTCATCATAACTTAATGAAACTAATTCTGTTTTCTTTTATTTTTTTATTTATTTATTTTTTTTTTCTGTTTGCAAGTGTTTACACATATGAACCTACAAATATAAACCTACATATATAAATTGATCATAAATGGATGCGTTTATCAATTATTTAACAGTGTGCAATGCATACAAACGTTAACGTTAACGTTACCGTTGACACTAAATATAATAATTTATCACTTTTATCCTATTTGTCTTAGCAAATGGTCATCAATGTTTTAATTTTGAAAAAGTAAGAATATTATAGTCGGACAAGGCCGACCATTGGATACCCTATACTCCTTCGCCTAGTATTATTATCGTAGAAATCAGATTTCCCCTCCATACAATTGCTCGCTTTTCATGATAGCCACATACATACATTTTTGGGGTGTAAACAACAGATCTATGTGATCCAAATTGCCTACCGTTAAACTGTTTTTGCTCTATTATTACTAGGGATTAATTTTTGACATCAAATATTAAAAATTAAAACTTTTTCGTAAGGGCTTTTTATTCGGGAGAAATTTTATACCGATTGGGATTCAAAAAATTGAGAGGAAATTGCTTGGAAAATATCAAAAGTCTCATATCTGATACTTCAGCCTTCTAGTAAAACAGGATTATCTTGCAAACTTTGGGGGACGCAAGTTATCGCTTGTATAATGTATGAAGGGGTACAGACGTTAAACTTCAACGACTATTTCCGTCTAGTGTTTCGAACATAACTCTGGCAACAAATCCTATACTTTATGTTGTCAAAAATTATTTGAAGAATTTTTAATAATAACGGCTTTAATAATTTAATATGAAGTTATTTGCAAAATGCGTTTGCCGATGAAAAGTGATGAAGGCGTTAGGCCAACGTGAAGGCCATAAAAACAAATTGCGCCTACGAAAGAAACACACTGTCAGTTGCAATGGAACACCTCAGCTTCTATACAACCGAGAGTCATGAGTGTTTAACACAACATCGCCGAAGAATATAGCTTTCTAGCTTAGGTACTCATCAGCAGATAGCTTAGTCTAGTCAATGCAATTTCGGAAAGGCTTGTTCGCACCATGTTCAGAAACCATTTTATATTTATCGCAATAGCAGATTTCCGCGACCCGATGTCCTTTGACGCTAGTGCTCTTGCCGTGCAACGTTATTATAATGAATAGATAGACTTCCGCATTTCTTAACCACTTACTTGATCAACGATTCCTATCTCCGTTGGCTATTTAAACTAGTTTTTCCAATGACGGATTGGTTACCTAATATGTGAACGCAATATTTTAAAACTGTTCATGATCTATTTGCTTCGATGGCTCCTTTTATTTTTCCGACTACTTGAACAACGTAGCGCCATCGCTATAAAAAGTTCACTAGCTTTGCTAAAAACATGATAACACCATTTTTTTCGATTTTAACGCCAATCAGCGAGTTTTGAAAAGAGAAAGAACATAGTTTGGTCTCAAGCTGGTTTCAAGCTTTAACTGAATCTCCTAATGAAGTTCTCAGCGTCAAGCTTTAACCGCTATGCGACTGTTACTTGTATGGCCTAGTAACAGTACCTTTTCAACAAAGAAACTTAAGAACACCCTTTCAGTTATCCCATATAAACTTAAACAGTTAACAGCTTTTATCTAAATTCGAAGATAGCGAAAATCGCGTGTTTTCAAAATGTTTCCTTTTCTACATACATAAGTGAAATTGACAACATCTCTAAGTTTACAATGTTAGTAGTACTGAAGCGTAATGATTAACGAAAAAAAAAAAAAAAAAAAAAAAAATTACTTTAGCTATAATTAATTAACTTGATTTAATTTTAACGAGTTATCGCAATTATTATCTGCAAAGGAATCAAGTTTTAGAGATGCATTGTTTTAAAGACGAGAAAGATTATCTTAAATCAAAATAAAACAAAATTGCTGACAATAATTGACATAGCAATAACTAGACAAAAATCTTGACTGGCAACATAACAAAAATGCGCACGCAAAGCTCCATCGAAATGATTTCATTGCAAACGCAATTCAAATTGAATTGAAATGCATTCAGGCGAGCATGTCTAGAATGTAATGTATGCGTGTGCGCATGTGATATAAATCTCAAGACGGACAAAAGTCCGCTATCGTATACACAAAATGCATTACTACTGCACACAGCAGCCGGGTAAATTTAACAAGTGCTTTAAATTGAATTGGAAATAAAAGGTGAGAGAGTGGAGTCGATTTAAATTGTAACTATACAACCACGAGGATGAAGTTTCGACAAAGCCATTGAAAAGTGTTCGGGCTTCATCATTGAAAGCAATGCTAAGGTTAAAAAGTTAAAGTTTTTTTTTTCAATTAGGATCGCAATTTTGGCGGAGGGCACCCATTTATCAGCACACTCAGCATCAGTAGTAAGTTTTGGTTACGTGAATTACAAAACAGTATTGTGCACACAGCACACACGCAAGCAAGAAAACAGTGTACTGTGTCGTCTTGAAATAAAACTTGCTTGAGCACTTTCTATTTAAGTTAAGTATTATGGAATCTTTCAATCTGGTTTTTGAGCAAATCGTTTTCTGACATTCGAAATAAGAAATGCTGTCTGTATACGAGAGTGACCCTCATCGAACATCGTTATCAATGAAACGATTGTTTTGCCGATTTTCGTAGAACAACAATAATAAGTCAATAATTATATCTGAGAAATCGAATTCTCTCAAAAATACCTCAGAAAATAGTTGCATAAATTTCAAGTTCCTCAGAACAATACGCAATTGACAAATTAAGGTCAGTAGCGACATTCTCACCTACTCAGCCGGATTATTCTTTTCGCTCGTCGCCCCTCTTGCCCATATTTTATTAGCATTTAAATGGAACGAAATTCGCAGTATAACGATTCATGTCATTTCATCAGGATTAAAATGAAAGGATCGAACCCTAATGTTAGTTGAAAAATATTTTTCAATTAAATAATTAATGTAATTAACGAGATTTATGATTTGATAATACAACTTCACGAACAGAAATTTCATACAGAATGGTCAAAAAAGTACCGGTAAAAAGATCTTAATGCGTTGATTCATTGCAGACTGACGCGTGCTATTGATTAGGCTGCAGTCGTAGCCGGCAAAGCGAGCAATGTGTAGTGTAGATCTATAGTAACTGAAATCGAATGGATTTCGATACCTAAGATATCAAGCGTAAGTTGTCTCGATTCCCAAATAAATCTAACGATTGCTTCGATGTCAGTTGAGAAACGATTTCCGATATCGATAAGAAACTTTTCTGTCTAGGAATTGCAATTGCTTGGTCACTAATTAGACTTAATGCAATTTTTGATGAAAGATGCTATTAAAACTTTTATTGCGATTTTCAATTTCGAAAATTTTATATCAAGTGAAGACCAACAGTTTCGAAAAAACAAAGACTTGCATTTACCGATGTAGAGAATTTAATATATCAAGATTATGTGGTAGGGGTACAGAAAATTTTATTAAGCACTCAAAATGTGCTTAGTATCCATAATAACTAAATATTTTGTGTATATACAAAACACTTGCAATTATGAAAACATTTTACACATTAAAGCGGGTGGGAAGGTGCGCATGCGCTTTTACAACTAATGCTTGCCGTATAGACCGTATAGGAAACGTGATGAAAATGTTAAACAATATTATTATACGTTAGTTGTTGTTAGCTTTAAATATTCAATGGAATTGCAATAATAACAATAATAATAACATAAGCAGTAACGTATTTATGCGTTGAAAACATAAATTTTTCTGCTTAACCTGGCCTTAGAAAATGAGTGTAAAAAAAAAAAACGAAATTTTGTTTTTGTTTTGTTTTTTAATATTTATATGAACTGACACTTCAGTTGCGATATTCATTGTTTATTTTTATATATTTATTTATTTATTTATTTATTTTCTTATTAGTTTTTTTTTTTCGGTCTCTTTCGGTATTAATCGGTTAGTAAGGTGCTGAACTTTGTTAAAAGACAATATAATAAATTTTTATACAGTAGAGAAGCATTTAATATGACTCGTTTATTATTTTATATTATTTTATATTATTTTTTTTTTTTTCATTTAGAGGATTTAACGTCAACTAACTAATTTAGTGTTTAACAACATTCATATGCATAAGTTTGTTTGTATGTGTATGCGTGTGTACGTGTGTGCCTATGTTTCACTCACTGCCCGTACGTGTATCCGCGTTAATTACTTGAATCATTCAACAAATACTTGAGCACAAGTCTTAGTTACACTCTTAGGTATGAAAACATGCAGACATAAATAGTTTTTATAATGTTATTAAGCTGACATTGTCTCGAATGCGTTGCTATGTTTCTTTCCAAATAACAAGAAATAAATATGTATGCATGTATATATAAATTAACTGAGCTATTAGCCTGCACACGCATTTGGCTCTTTATCGCAGACATTTAATCTTTTTATATAATTGATTAACGATTGCTTTCAGAGATTTAGAACAGATAATATTTAACAATTCGAACAAGTTGAACGGAGAAAGACATCATCAACCGAACTCGAAAAGAAATTTGCACTTAAACCATTCGACAGCCAGTACATGTTAGTTTAGTTAGAATTCAATTTGATGCCTGCATACGAGAAAAGTAAGAAAAATGAGTTCAGATCAATCGTCTAAATTTATTCATTAATTATGGGCAAGTCAAGGGACGAATTGACATTACGTTCACGCGATAACCTTTTTGACAGCTACAGAGAGAGAGAGAGAGAGAGAGAGAGAGCGAGAGAGAGAGGGAAGAACGCGTGGCAGGCTGAGAGAATCGATAGGCATTATGCGTATCCCGCAACCAAGCATCCAGCCCAGCGACGTCCAGTTTGAAGTCTTCAACGAACTCTAATCGGTAAGCTTCATTCGGTTCTTGAGTCAACTGAGCTTTGTAAATGTGAAAATTAACATGATTTGTGAAAATATGCTATACAGAGTTTCTCGTAATATCCCATCCTTGACAATGACACCGAATGATGATGTCATTACACTCTCAGTAATGCTCTCACGGACTGCATCGATGCTTTGTGTTGATGGATGGTCGAACTGCTTAAGATCACTAACTGATCCAGTCCCTCTAGATTTCTTAACAATTCCCGTCACAGTTCACGTTTGGGTTATCCCCACGTGTGCCCACGTTCTCCGAATATTGCTTGGTGGTCTGAAGAAAGTTGACGTTAAAGTAACGGAAATTTTTACTTATTATGCGGTTGAGCCGACTTTCCCAAATCAGTTGGTGATTAACAATTTACACAATTTTAAGAAAATCGATTGATTGGATTTCGCTTCATCTCATAAGCAATAGCAAATATTTAATGCTTCTCTTAAGATGGGAATATACTGCGCACTCGTGTCTAATACAATTTCTTATAGAAATTATATTGTAACCGCCTTCCTTTAAGGCAAAGGCGAATATGGAATAAGTCCACGCTATTCTCTACGAGAAAACAGTATTAACCATGTAGGATAACAAAGAAAATAACTATTTTTAAGCTATTGAAGTTTTGTTTGGGCTTTGAGTAAGCGGAGCCCTGTGCTAAAAAAGGGTAAGGTCCAAAATGGCTAGCGTTACTTTTCCCGCTTACTTCAAGGGCTAGTATTACACGAATGTATTGTTTCGTGAACGACAGATGCGTTCCGATATTCAAAGTGCAAATGGCAATAATCCAGATAAAGCGAACCCTTAACGTCGAAGATAAAATTGAATATCCATGGAAACTAATAATGGTAAGATTAGCTTACATTTAAAAACATTTTTATGTCTTGTACCGCCAGCTAAGCAGAGTTTCTATAGAGTTTTGAGATTTATTCAAGGGGGGACATTAACTGTCATGAATATTTGAAAGGCACGTAGTTGCTGTCATACGGCATAAAATCGAAGTCAATGCGCGTAGACGAATATTCATAACGTACGAAAAGATGTGAATTTAATGTTAAATTTTTTTTTGGTTTTTTTATTTGTTTTTGTCGCCCATAATCAGTACAGATATCTGAAAAATGTAAATCTCAAGATTGATGTCATCATTATTGTTGTTGATGTTGTAATCAACATGTTAGTACGTCCGCACTTCTTTGTTAAATATCTCGATACGTTTTCGACAGCTGTAGCTCATAATACGACATTTTTGCAGCCAGCTTGTGCCTGCATGCTACCAATTTATTAATAATATTGGCCCAGAATTTAAAAAGAACGTCATCGAGAAGAAAACAATTTGAATCTTCTTGTACTCGTAAGCAGCAAGTAGAGCATTTAACAAATTATATCAACTGTTTCATTGTTTACGAATACGTGACTTATATATATAACTGTAGGTGCACGTACTTGATTGCATTACAAAACGAAGCACGCATATTACAAAAAGACGAACTCATATACCGCGTTTTTTTTTTAAATGACCGGTCAGTGACGGGGTGTCCCCGTGTCTCCCGTGTCCCTCGTGTGACACGATGACGGCCAGAAAGAAGAAGAAGTGTAGAAGAGGAAAGATATAGGGAGATGGCCGAAGCCTAGTGGATCTGTGTGCCCAATCGGCAAGTGTTATGTCTTAACAGGCTGAAGACTCGCTATAGTGACTACCAAGGCAAACTCTACCGCACTGAGATTTAAACCCGCGAACACAGATTTGGCGGTCGCGGTTCTTACCTAATCGGTTACTCATGCGCACAAGATAGATATTAAGATGTCTAGATAATCTATACATCGCTCCTGAAAGTCAGGTGGGAGCTCCTTCCCTGTGCTTGCACAGATTAAAAACTGTGTGTGCTTGGTTGATATTTTTATATCTCCTTTTTATGAATTGTAGGCGAATCCTTGAAACCGTTGCTTTAGCTTGTCATCAAGGAAAGCAAACAACCGTTTATTTATTTATTTATTTTTTTTTTTGCTAATTGAAAAGGAAAGGATTTGAAATCAAGTAAATATGCTTCTTAGGTAAACTGATCGTGACTTCAACTGGCAATTAGTCAGGCAAATGAACACTGCACACACATTGACATTTACAATGATCAGGAATATCTTTCTTTTATGTCGGTTTGTTCGCTTTACAAGCAAGCACTTGATATAAAACAATTAGTTGTGACGGAAGCGATGATCGATCAATCGATGATAGATAGCAGAAATACTTTCTTTCATTCTTCAATGGTTAAAAGTGAAGTAATATTCAATTGAATAAAACTTACTCCTTTCCATGTAGTTGTTGTATTTATTACAAAAGTTAAGCTTGCATTGAAACCAGAAATAACCTTTTTACATAAATAACCAACAATCATGATTAAGTGGATTGTAAGGAATGGAAAATTTTTAAATTGACATTTTACATACACTTTAAACAACAATTAACAGTAAACAACGAAAGGTTAACCATAATAAGAACAAATAAGAATATTATAGTCGGACAAGGCTATCTATGTTCTGGTTAGATACCCTACACCACTTCGACTAGTACAGTGCTTCATTGGCTTCGTAGCTCCATCTGTTAATGGCAAGGCCCTGTGTGGAAGAGGGCCCAAGTTATAAAGTGAGAGAACATAAAATTAATGTTACTTTTTATAAGTTAAGCCTACTTTTTATAAGTAAGAGGTGGGCTCCGAAAAATAGGTATACGTAGCCCAAATTACCACTATATAGAATAATTTCCATGATATATAAGCTGTCCTTTCGTAAGCGGCACTACACGGAGCGAGGCGCACCTCACCGCTGGTCATAGTGTTAAGCGTGTGGGGGACATCCTCTCAGTGATTGGTAATATTTCAAAAAAAACAGCAGGCGGACCAACGGACAGACACAATAAATTCGATTTTAAAATGATTCTAAATCGATCGGTATAAAAGATTTTGAATCTATCTTAAGCTCTTCTCTATGTTACATATATCCGAACAAACTTGATATACTCTCTGACGCAAGTGGTATAACGTAGAGAATGCACGTTCGCCTGGAGCCGAATTGTTTAGTATTCGTCATGTATTAGAGTATTTATGGATGACCTTTACGAAAAATGTGGATTTTTACCTTTGATGATTTTTGGATGTTTTTGTTATGCGTTTAGAAAAAACATTACATCTTCAAATCGTAACAGTTTGCGGTGTAAGTTATAGTAAATCAATGCATGACGCAATGATAGCCGACGATACGACAAGTACAGAGCTGACTTACTTGTGTGCTTTGTGTGTCATTTTGATGAAAGCTTACTTTTTGAAAGTTTATATTAGGCGACCGTGAAATAGGAAAAGTGTCAAATTTCTTGTGGTAAAATAAACGAACAGCAGACATATTTTGATTTTGCAAACGCTTTACCAAAACTTAAGCGAACTACGAAATGTTAGTGCTACAAATTGATCATCAAAATCTACTAATATTCCTTTAGTGAATGCAATTAAAAGCTGGGAGGAAGAGTGGCTTTGCAATGCAGACAGCCACAAGGCTCTTGGAATATTAATAGAGAAAGCCGTCCTACTACCAAATAATTCGTTTAATTCTAATCCGTTACATGGTTTAAGAACTTTCAACTTGAGCCAACAAGCTGTTTGGAAATCGCCCATCAAAACTTAGACTTGCTTCTATATACAAATCGATTCTTCTTCCGCAAGATCCACTTAACTCATTTTAATAATGAATTATGGAATGCTCACTGCTTCCTGGCGAATACTGTAGCGTGGGGCGGGCTAATTAAGTGATTCCCACTCGGAACGATTGTTTGATTTCGAGCTGCTTTCTTTATGCCATGCTATCCTTGAATATGATTACAACCATTCAAACATTTACATTTATTCAAGAATAAGATTTTGAAAGCTGACGACTATTTGATATTACAAAAGAAACAATAAAATTAATATACCCGCCAGCGATGGTTAAGACCATAGCAAAAGCAAACAATGAGAGAATTGATAGTAAAGCGGCGGCAAATATGAGAAAAGTAAAACCTTCACAGTGAAATTAAAAATGAAAAAACATATATATAGTCATATATATGTGCATATATATGTATGAATTAAACAATAACAATAACAATAAGAATAGTGGTTACACGAGTGGGAACAAACGAACAGACTAAAAGGCTATCTATTTACATGAGTAAGCCGAGCAGTGATGTAATTTTAAACACAACTGTCATATGTAACGAAAATCTATTATTTAATAATTAAGGTCGACGATTCTTTCTAGAATCTCTACGCACAACATAATGGCAATCGATCGATTTTTCGAATTTCAGCTCGCGAATCAATAAAGTATTTTAGTTAAAATGCAAAATGAAGAATATTTTAATTTTTGCTTCAAAAATACGCTTTTTTTCTCCATCACTTTGAAAATACGATCTTAAACTGTTTTCGTCCATCGACCTATACATGGACATACGTCCATCTTGGAATTCTCAATTCCAAGAAATGAGATTTGGTCGTCAATGTTGTCCATTCTGTATTTAGGTTTTTAGAGTATGTGTGAGTATACGCGAAGTTCTACATAGTAGAAAAGAGGATTGTTTTCCTTGGTTTATTACGCGAAGATAAGTCAAGCGTAACAGCGTTATAAGAGATCCTTTGATAGTTTTCCGCTGTCAAAATATCATGTAGAAATTAATAATTCGATCGTTGTTTAAAATATTTCTGGCGGCTAAGCGCAACTTCAGGAAGAATGAATGATCGCTCGCCAAAGCCGACCTTTTAGTAGATTTATGACTATTTGGTGACTACTTTGTTGGTGACTACTTATGGAAAATTCGACATTGAGCTACAATAACGATTGATTTAGGAAAATTTATTTGCCCGATTATCTCTATGCGACGCTCTATTGGAAATAGTATGAAGAAGTACCGATGACATGTAGGAAAAAAGATTAAGACCAACATCTGAGACAAAGCAGACACAAATAGGCAATAGGTGCGCCTTTCGCCACAGGACGACACGATACCATTGCAATAAAACTTTTATGCTTAAAAATTCAAATAAAGTGAAAACTGACAATACCACAAGGCATTCCTGACAATTTGACAAGGCGACAAACAAGATGACAAACAAGACTTGACCAAGATATTCGATCATTTTTATATCGAATTCGCTTATCATTGAGTTTATTTGAATTCGAGTGTGAAAAATGGGATTAAATTCAGTAAACCAATGAAAATATTGAAAAAATCCTTTGCCGTTGATAAAACAGAAATCCGCTTAATATTTATGTATTTGCTTTGTAGTATCATCGTTTTCAATATAAAACAACTG